>BMAC01000048.1:84233-109802 GCA_014905375.1 Phtheirospermum japonicum | reverse complement strand
ATTTTTATATGTTTATTTCGAGTAGTTTCAATAGGTATGGGTCGAGTAGTAACTCATGTTTGGGGCGAGAAGATATATTAGGGTCGACAAATAAATTTGGAAGTTCGGTCCGATTGGTATAAACATATTTGGGCCGAGTGGTATAAAATATTGGGGCGAGATGTACTGTTAGGGTCGACCTGTATTTTTATATGTTTGGTTCGAGTAGTGTGACTAGGTATGGGTCGATTAGTAACTAAAGTTTCGGTCGACATTGGATGTTAGGGCCGATAAATATTTTTATGTTTGGGCCGAGTAGTTCAACTAATTTTGGGTGGAGTTGTAAATAATGTTTGGGGCGATAGGTTATGTTAGAGTCGACCAATTGAAATAAGAGTGCTCGACCAGAATTACATTTCTACCTTCACAATGCGGATAAGTACTGTAGCACAGCAGATAACAGAAAACCCTACGAATTACTGTAAGGCCAAATGGTGATGAATTTTAAATACAAAACTTAATAACTTACATTGTGACTGCGGAGATCTCAAATCTTGATTCTCGCAACCGAAATCGCCTTCAATTCGCCTTGAAATAGCCGTTTTTTTTCTTCCGATTGACGAGTTAATGGACGATAATATTAAGACGTTTGGGAAATTTTATCAACTTTAATCTATCCAAAACTTTAATCTCTTCGACCAGAACCAAATTAGGGATATTTTAGTCTTTTCCAATTGAAAGTAGGTAGAAAAGATGTTTTGTTCACTTGTGGGTAAAAAAGAGTTTTGCATTGGCTAAATGGGTAAAAAAGACACGACCCCTATTTTTAAATGGTCTCCGAACTTCGACTTTAAGAGTGAACCTCAAATTGTGCCGGTTTGGGTTCGTATTTGGGACCTCCCTCTTGAATGGTTCGAATTGGGGTCTTTAAAAATAGTCGGCGGTTTGGTAGGTGATTTTCTTAAGCCGGATGGTCCGACGCTTCAAAAAACCCGGGGGGATTTTGCTCAGTTTTGCGTCGGTATTAATTTGGAAGAAACTCGGCTTCGGAAAATTACCATTTGTTGTGATGGGACAAGGAAAGAGCTTGATGTTGAATACGAGAAAATCCCGCCCTTTTGTCCGTTTTGCCGACATCTCGGTCATCTCAAAGACAGTTGCTACGTCAAAAATGTTGATTTGAAAACTGATAAGTCTGCTAAATCTACTTCTGATCCTTCTACTATACTTTCCCCTGCCCGGCCCGGCCCGCGGAAGCATGGTAATCTGGATCCTATTTTTCCCATGCCTGCTACTGCCATTTCTCCTGCTCAGCCCAACCCTGTTCTGGCCCAGGTTCCTCCCCTCTCTTCTTCTACTCCTGTTCCGGGCTGTTCTTTATTTTCTTGAGAAATTATAAGAAATACTAATTTATCTCTTTTCTTTTACAATTTTTTGATCACTTGGAAGTTTTTATAAATATACTAGATTCGTTTATTATTTTTAACTAATTACGTACTTTAGGCTTTTTGTTTTTTTAATGGTTTTCATTAATTTTATCGTCAACCTTCATTTCCTTCGAATCCCTTCAAATCTACCCTATATCCTCGAGGATGTGGATTGATATATTTAACTCGTAATTTGGATTGATATATTATTTGAAAGTCGTTATTTGATATCTCTTCTAAAACTTATTTCAAAGTTGCAGTATTATGGATTGATATATTTAACTCGTAATTTGGATTGATATATTATTTGAAAGTCGTTATTTGATATCTCTTCCAAAACTTATTTCAAAGTTGCAGTATTTAGGAAAATAATTTTCAAGTCACATTGGTTAATATGTATTTAAGAAACATTTCCCATTGGTTAATATGTATTTAAGAAACATTTCTCAACTTTCAGGGTTGATATATAGTTTGTTTAGGTATTTGGAAAACATTTTTCAAATCGTAATTTGGGTTTGTTTGGGTATAAATAATTTTCAAGTCGCAATTTGGGTTTAATTAATTTTAGTTGATATGGCTCTTTTAATTAGTTTAATTAATTTTTAGTTTAATTAATTTTAGTTGATATGACTTTTTAATTAGCAGAATTTGGGTTGATACTGAATGATTTTAAAAGCGATTTTATCGTAAAGGGTTGTGTAGCAGGTTGGTTGACGACGAATGTTTTGAAAACGATATGTGAATTAATTAGCAGAATTTGGGTTGATTGGGTTGATATTGAATGGTTTTGAAAGTGATTTTATTCGTGTAGTAGAATTTATTTTATTCGTGTAGCAGAATCTGGTGGGTTGACAACGAATGTGAAAACGATTTTAATTAGCAGAATTTGGGTTGATATTGAATGGTTTTAAAAGCGATTTTATTTGTGTAGCAGGTTTCTGGTGGGTTGTGTAGCAGAATTTGGTGGGTTGACGGCGAATGTTTTGAAAGAATTTGGGTTGATATTGATTGGTTTTGAAAGCGATTTTATTCGTGTAGCAGAATTTATTTTATTGGTGTAGCAGAACTTGGTGGGTTGACAGCGAATGTTAAAACGATTTTCTTCGTACACTTAAAACTATTTAAGTTATATTCGTATATTTGTAAATTCTCTGGAGCGATCGTGTTTTTTAAATTTCTGTTTCTTAAATAGGTAGAATTGTAAATTCCCCTATTTTCTTTCCCCCAGCCCGTCAATCCCCAGCCCGTTCATCCCCAGCCCACTTCTTTTATTTTTTCTGGGGCCCCTCTTTCTCAAGCCCATACCCTCCCTTCCGGCTCTTCCTCTTTGGCCCAACCTCATCTCAACCAATCCCAGCGCATTTCCAGCTTGTCTTTATCACCCCAGCCCAGCCTCAACCATCCCCACCTCTGTCCCAGCCCAATCCGGTGGCACCAACCCAGTCCTCAGCCAAATCCGCCCAAGCCCTTTACCCAGCCAGACCCAGACCTTCCCAGCCCCAACCCAACCGTCTGCGAACCACCCCACCCAACCCCACCCCAGCCTTTCCCAGCCCGATCCAGCCCCCTACCCACCCCACACGCCCAGCCCAACACGGCACATTCCCGACCCGACCCACCCTTGACCCGGCCCGACCCGTCAAGTACGGTCCGACTCGTCTTTCCGGCCCTGCTTGTTTTGATCCCGATTCGTCTTTGCCCCACCCCCCCCACCCCGGCTCGGCCCACCCATTTCTCTCTACTCGCCTCCCTTGGATAATCCCCTTTCCATCCTCCCGGCCGACCCCTCCCCTCTTCAAACCCTTCTTACTAATGGGGTTGAAGTTGGCACCTTTTCTGACTCGGCGAATTTTGTCGCAGTTACCATCTTGCGAGATAATCCTGGTTTCGAGGATGAGCCCGATCCCACCAGTACTTTCCTCTACTCCTTACGAGCCACCAAAGCCATCGTTAAGAAGTGCTACGGCATCCAAAAGAAAATCAATTGAAGACTTTTTTAGTTTTGATTGGTCATGTAGGGGATTCGGCCCCCAGGCTTGTTTCATTTGATGACTCTTGGTCGTGTAGGGGATTCTGCCCCCATACTTTTTTAATTTGATGACTTTTGGTCGTGTAGGGAACTCGGCCACCCTGTATATTTTTCTCCCTTTTTAATATATATTTCGCACTTAAAAAAATTATGATATTAATTTCTATTTGATAGAAATTATTTAATTAAATTAAATTGGATTTGGATTTAATTATATATGTTATATTAATAAAGGTAATTGAGTTAAATTGTTTTGGGCCCATGTCTTGGACAATCCAACCCTTTTTAGGATTAAGGTTCTCCCATGTACCTAATATAAATATAACATAAAGTCATAAGTTGTAAACAATGAAAAACAAGAGTTAGAGAGAGTTATTAGAAAACATAAATCTTCATTTTGAGATTGGGAGTTCTTGATCTTTCGTGAGATTTCCTAACTTTTTTCACGATAGCCATACACTGAAGTTGGATCTTTCAGTCGGATAACTAATTTTGTGTATACCTTAGTGTTGAACTCGGACCTTGATAAAAAAATTTTAAATTTTCGCTGCACGAGCATGGTGTTCGTCTCTACGAATTCAAACATAAAGAACACTCCATAATTCTCATTGTTTGTGTCGTCTCTTCAGTTCATATGTAGACGCTGCACCTCAGAAGAACGTAATGCGTTCGCCTTGCTAATTTAACCTCTCACCTCCAAAAAGAGTGACCATCTTATCATATGCAAACTCATCCAATAAGGAGGATTTATGTTTAATAATATGTTTATGTTTATATCAAAGGGTTATGAAGACTTAATATTAATACACTTTACATATAACATACCAGCGTTGATATGATATCGCCATACTTGGTGATCAATGGGTGCGTGCCCATCAAAGAGGAATTTTCAATTAGCTCCACTTTTGAATGCTTCACATTGAAGGGAATCATGTAGAAATAAACTGAATGGTTCACTAGGAAAACAAACTGCATATTTTGTATAACATTTACATTTTTGTCAGACCAATAGATTTGTACGTGCTAGAGGACCCAGACCCGCCCCATCCACTCCATGGGTCGGATCACCCCAACACGGGTCTCCCCGTTATAATTTTTTTTTTTTATTAAACTTTAAATTATTTTAATATATAATAACACATATATTACTTCAAAATTAAATATAAGATGAAAAATTAATTTAAAATAATAATTAATGTATATAAATATAATAATTATACATTTATAAGATTAATTATACGTTTATTTTTTATCTTTTATTTTTCTTTATTAATATATATTTATTCATAAAAAATATCATTATAAATTTATACATATTAAATACAATACTAAATGTAAAAATAAATAAATTAATCATATGAAATAAATATTTAAAATATATTTAAAATAAAAAATATTCGGCGGTGCGGGGCAAGGCAGGGCGGGTACTCGCGGGGCGGAGATGGTACCTGGATCCACCCCGCCCTGCCACGGGTCATGGGACGGGGTGCCTCAAAAGACATGGGTTGGGTCGGGTTGAGCCGGTAGGGGCATGATTGTCATCCCTATTTGTAGGCATGATTAAGGCATTTTCACCGTATTTCTCGCGACTCGCGAAGTGATCCAAGTTGCAAGAGTGTCAAAGTTAACAATATATAGCTACATATGTGATACGGCACTAAAAATCCGTATATATGGGGGTATTTATGATAAGCGACCTCATTTCTGGGAAGTGAGCGAGCTGGTTGGTTTCTTTGGAGAGGTGGGCGAGCTGGTTGTAGAGTAGCGACCTGGAGTATGAGAATGAGTTTTCATATAAGGTCGCGACCTCTTATGTTTTGTGTTGGGTGCTAAAGCTGGATTACGGGCTTTATAAATATCAAGCCCATAGACTTATATGGAAGGTTTATGGGGTCCCGGTGGACTATATGGAGAGAATAACAGGCCCAGGCCTATTATGATAAGAGATCTATTATTTATGGGAACTTAGTATACAGGAGGAATTCTAATTTTAAGTCGGTCATGGTGTCATGGTATTTATGGAATTGTGGTGGGAGAAGAAAACACTGGCTTGGAAAGGACTTCTCTTATCTCTATAAAAGGGGTGCATACCTCTCATTATCTTTATCGTATTTGGGCTCTCGAAACTACCTCTTGCTTTATCTAACTTAAGCACCGGAGGACCTTCACGAGTCTGATCACCGACCCGTCTGAAGGTGCTGTTTTGCAGGATTGACTAGGTCGCCAAGAGAATATCCGGAGGCTTATTAGGTCGCTGACTTCGTATTTTAAGTCAGTACCCCATATTCTTGATAACCAATATTTTGGGTTTTATCAATATGAATAAACCTACATATTGACATTCTAATTCAAGAACTAAACAACATATTTAGGAAACTTAATATTTAGTGGATTTAACACATTGCCATTCAAAAGAAAATCCCATGCGATGAAAAACACCAAACTATATATTGAGAAATTCTATAGAATGAGTTAGACCAACTATCATGTTGTTGATCGTAGCAAGTTAATTATAGCAATACTTCTACTAAGATATTAAATAAACAATCTCATTGCAGTTATAATTCCCAGACACATTTTTTTATTTCCTATTATCACTTAAATGCATATTCATCCCACAAAATAGTTGGATTCAAGTTGTTGAAACTATTATGAACTCACGACTTAGTTATACTCCACGTAGAGCCTTAAATATGTTATGAACAATCAAAATCTCAAAATATAGATTAATCTCGTAGCTAGCAACACTACCACAAAATGATTAAAAAAACATTTGCTCACTTTATTTCTTAGATGAGTTTGGTACCCTCTTCTTCCCAATGCCAACAACTGTAGAATATTCAAAAATGCAAAACCCATGAATTATTATTCATAAATGAATAAAAATTTCATTTTTAATATCATGTAAACCAACATCCCAACTTCAATAGAATATCTCCTAGGCAGGTTCTCAAAAACAAAGATGCTTTCGGCCTGCTCAAACTATATAAGCGGTTTAATGAAATTATTTAACAACAAAGTTTTTATTTACAATACCAAATTCCTAATATCCAGGGAAAATTGAAATTCAGTTCATTCAATGGTAACTGGGACGTAATTGAGTAAATAAAAAAAGTGGGATGTGTAAGGAAACTAACCCTAACTGCATGCTTGACAAAATATGAGGAAGCCAATTTTAATTGTTTGTTTTATTAATTACAGCATAAGCTCATATATATAATATAGGATAGAATAATCTAGAAACTAGAGTTACATGTCTTTGTTGGTGTAGCTAGACCATAATGCCACGTATCACACAGAATATAATCCCACAATAAGTTTGTCTTCATGCATAGCTGTCCTTCTTTGTCTTCTTCTGTGCTTGTCTCTTCTATTTGTAGTCAGCTCGCTGGCAGCCTATGTCTGACCTTAGCGACCTCAGCTCAACAACCTTATCTTTATTTCCATCGACCTCATCAACCTTGGGTTGCGACCTCAGCGACATCAACCCTAGCTTGCGACCAACAGGGATCTCAATAGCGACCTGAGTGACCTCTTCACTACTACAGAAACAGGATTTAAAGGCGGCTTTTTAACGGCGGTTCTGGTAAAACCGCCGTTAAATCCATATTTTAACGACGGTTTTCTTAAAACCGCCATGGAGTCCAATATTCTACGGCGGTTTTATATGAAACGCCGTAAAAACTCACCTAATACTATGACAGTTATATGAAAATCGCCGTAAAAACAGGTGCCAGTTTATTTTAACGTCGTTTGTCAAATAATCATTGTAAAAACAATAACATTCGACGGCGGTTATATGAGAACCGCCATAGAAACTCACACTTTTTTTTGGCACACATGTACACGGCGATTTTGTAAAAACCGCCGTAAAATGTATAATTAATTAAAATGTATAATTAATTCTTTTTTTGGCACGGGTTTTAAAACACTTCCCGTCTTTACACCGTCTTTACACATGTCCCGTCATCACTTAGCCCTTGCACTCCCCAGATTCTGAAAGCGGCGAACTCAATCTCCGGCTCCAGTCCCAGACTGCTCAAGCTCCACCTTGACCACGACGGCCTCCTCTTCTTCGGCCAGCATAACACTTAGCCCTATCTCGTCGATTTTACCCCAAATTTCACACACTTAGCCCTATCCCCAAAATAGCACCTCCCAGATTTGAAAGCGGCGAAGACTCAATCTCCGGCTTCATCAAGACGGTCCAGTCCCAGACTCAATCTCCGGCTAGGGAAAAACTTCTTTGTAAACTCTTCGCAGTCAATTGAAATTCGGATATAACCCAGGTTTTGAGGGGATTTTAGAAGTCTGTCAAATTGATTTTGCTTTTCAGCTTTTATGATTACTATTTCACCTAATTTTGATTGGTTGTCTTTGTGGGTTTCTTTATTGAATTGAAGGACTTGATTTAAATTGCCAAACTTTGCAACTTCTGTTTGTTTTCTAAGTTAGCGCAAAAGTCCCCTCACTATTGATTTTAATTAGGTCATATATAATATGTCCCAATAAATGCAGTTTTTAATTAAAAATCTACTTAAATTTGTAGGTGCTTGGCTTTCAAAAGTATGGATTGATGTAATAGTCCAAAGTTAGGGCGTGAAATCGTAACTTTCGAAAAGTGGTGATCGGAAAATAAACCCCTCACGTTCGAAGCATTCGGAGACTGAGCAACGCAGAAGAAGCAAAATCAATGAGAGGTAAGTTGAGTTTAACCTTTCTATTCTTTTATTGTTTTATCGGGTTCTATGGCATTTCTTTTTTCTTTTTCATTTTTTTAATATTCTTTTGGTGCTGCAAGTGAAATTTAAACTGAAGTGATTTAAATAGTTTCTTATTTATTTATTTATTTTACTGTAATTTGGGACGTGTTCTTGTGTTTATTCGAATAGGAATGGTTAATGTACATCACACTAACATAGCATTTCCTTTGGCACAATTGTCATATGAGCTTTTTGCACTAATTAAATTTGCATTAGTAGCGCATGGTTTGGCATGTCATTGGAGGTTTCCTGATCAAGAAAAAATTAGAAACCCCCAACCCACCATCCACTTCAAATAATACCATCAAGTTCTAAACATGTGCTATGTATGAGTGAAAATAATTCATCAAAAACTGGATCAAATGTTACTCATATCCCAAACTTAATATGTTGTATTCCGAAAAGATGACTCTGCCCTTTTCAGAATATTTCAAAAGAGACGTTATGAGTCATGACCCTTCATATTAAGGCAGCGTACGTCAATAAGGTTATCATGCTTAAAAATATAATGAGGAATTATTGAACAAAACTATAACAAGAAAAATTTACCTGAACCGCACACCCTGCGATCAATGGACCAACCAGTGAACCACCAACAACCCTATCCCCTGGTTGAAAGCTTAGTTTCAAATGGTCTTGTTGCACAGTTCCATCTCGACAAATTATGTATTAGCCTGTTAGTGTCGCAATGGAATAAGTACCCTATAAAAGCAACAGTACAGTGGTCAGTATGCATATACAAATGCTTAGCTGGTGTTTGGATCGACAAATTTGAATTAATTGAAAAGGTTTCGAGTCATTCACATGATATTTTGTGTTGGTGTAACATTGACTTGGGATGATTTCGAGTTTATTACAAGTTTTAAATTGTGTCTTAGTTATTATTTAATAAGTAATAAAAACTATAAATTTATATTATATATATATATATATATATATATATTTATATGGGATTATATTATTTGTGCAGTGTGTGTGAAACATGTGCACTGTGTTTGTGTTTGTGTAGTGTGCGAAATGTGTGTACAGTGTGTATTGTATTTGAGAGAGAGTGACCTTTGTGTGTGATCTTATATATAGAATAATATAATCTACAGATATATATTTCAAATAACTAGGTTTCATGATGTATCAAATGCACAAAAATGAATAAAAATAAGGAGAGATTTGAAATGTTTTTATTTAAGTATTTGATCAAACATATATTCCAAAGAGGTTGCGAACATCGACTACTTGATCCCCTAGTCTGTTCCATCCTCGGACACTCGAGTGCAAGGATTACTGGACGTTGGTCAACTGATTAATTCCCACGTGCGGCCATTTCCATTTTATTCAACCGTGATTGAAAAACTGGAATCGATTGTATATGTAAGGAGCCTTGGAGACTAAGGAGAATAAGATACAGTTTGATAGTTAGAATTATATGAGTGTTGAATAGAATGATAGAGGCTTTATATGCATGCAATGAATTAAATATTATTTGCATCATTGGTATATATGGCAATTATAGGATTGTGAACTAGCACTCTGTCAGAATCCAGAGAGAAATGGAATGCATATTATTAGAGAATGAAAAATTATAATGAAATCTAACTGACAGATTTCCTAATAATGATTGTGTGGTAAATCTAGTACGTACTTTCAAAAAAAAAACAAAAAAAACGGAAACCCCTATTTAAACAAAATTAAAATCTAAAATATTAACCCTAAAAAACTAAAATTCGGGTCCCGCCTAGCGGACTGTACTGTATTATGCGGGTGTCCACAAGTTTTTGTTTTATAATATTTGACACAGTTACTTATATATTGTTATTATCTCAGATTCTTCCTCCTAAAATCAAAGGCCTAGCAGGAAGTGTGGCGACTTTGGCAAACTGGTTCGCCTCGTGGCTTATTACTATGATTGCACCTTTGCTACTTGCTTGGAGCAGTGGAGGTTCGTATAATCAATCGTTATATATATATATATATATATATATATATATATATATATATATATATATATATATATATATATATATATATATATATATATATATAATGTCCTGTGTGGTTTACTTCTCTTCATGACTTATTTTATAAAAGCTAGTAAATACATATCTAGCACGTGGTTTATGATTTCGATCTAATTAAATAATCGGATATATGTGCATATTATTAATTGCGAATGATAACTTAGTTTTTGCTTTTGTTTCTATTTAATTTCATAAGTATTAATTTAACCACTTGTTAAAAAAGTACAATTGTTTGCACACTCATAAACCTCATAACCTCAGGGGTGATTTTGTGGGTGATTTTGTAATTACAACAAAAAAGAAAAATTAAAAAGAATTATTGGATGGTTTAAATAATGTATAAACAGTTGGGAAAATTAATGGTTGGATTTATCTAGGGTTTTGATAAAAGGTAAATTAATGGTGAGGATGAATCAAAACTCATGGTTGTCTGATCTGGTTCCATTATCGTCATCTACGATTCAAAAAATTTGCTAAAAACTAGGCCCTAATTTTATTAATCTCAGTTGGATGGCGATAATGTGAATTGTTGTTTCTTTCATTCAGACAATAAAATGGTTTGGGAACCTATTCTTTGGATAATCTTTGCAATGATGAACCTTACTCTCTTAGGATTAAATTTTTGCCAGTTTCTAGGTTTCTCGGATTTGGAGGCCGACTATTTGAATCCATACGAATTATCGACTCGTGTTAACGCTATGATTGTTCTAGAGTATTTATTGCATGGGTCGTTCTTCATTATGTTCCTCGTCACAGGCCATTGGATCATTTTCTTACTCTTACTCCCTCATGCTTACTATAATCTGAAGAAATACTTATCACGGCATCATCTTATTGACGTCACCGAAGTTTTTAGAGTAATTAACGCTGAGAAGAAAGTTCAAATCATTAAGCTGGGTTTTTACATTTTCTTCTTTGGTCTAATCATTACCAGGCTTGCATTATCTGTTATACATGTTGTATTTGGTGATGATGATGATGATGCTGTGGGCTGGTTTGGTTTCACCTGGGCTGGAGTAAAGTTTTTAAGGCAGAATTTTTGTGTTTTTATTTTTTAAATCTTTGATCTCTTCAGGGGCCATACAGGTAGGTCTGTGCACTGATTAGGGTTCCCCTACAAACCATTCGAGCTAAAAAATTTAAACTCTATAGTTCTATAAATTTAAAAAATTATAATTATATTTGCAAATGCTACCAATTATAGAAAAGCCCAACTTTGAATTGTCTTGATGCGCAGGATTCCAACTCTATAATTCAAAGTGAAAAACAATTTCGTGAAGGTATCATAGGCTGGTGTCACTCGGCTCCCCCCTCCACCCGACAAAACTATAAGTTGTCATCCCTTCTAACTACTATCTTCTTATGCTACATTTTCATTTATATGAAATGACTTTTAAAACACAATCACTTCAATATCAATAACCACGATTGTTATAATTAATATAAAACACTTATTAAAAAAAATTATATCCTCCTTCGTATTTAGCTCTTCGATCTTTACAAGAGATGGATCGGAGTTGGATGAAAGCAAGTCGCATAAGCAAGGAATATGAAGATGGGGTGGATTTTTTTATACGATTTGCTAAAGTGAATCAATTAGAACCTAGTGATAAGTTTTTGTGTCCTTGTATTAACTGTTTGAATGGGAGACGACATGAAGCCCATATGATCAAGGAACATCTACTGTGTGATGGTATAAACAAGAATTATACGGTATGTACATGGCATGGCGAAGTGTTCGACCTTCCACCCGAGATGACTGAGCAAGCTTATGGCCAATGCACTCGTGGATATGTCGATGATCAAATTCAAGACGAGGACAAACTTGAGGACATGATACGTGATGTCGGTCAAGAATCCTTTCAGGAAGCACATGTGCATGATATTTGAAGAGTGATTCAGAGAAGCCTTTGTTCCCTCGGTGTAAAAACTTCACACGCTTGTCAGCAACATTAACACTAGTCAATATCAAGGCACGCAATGGGTGGAGTGACAAAAGTTTCACTGAATTGCTTGAGCAGTTGAAAATGATGTTTCTAGAAGATAACACTTTGCCAAGCCGCCACTATGAGGCAAAGAAGATATTATGTCCGATAGGTTTGGAGTACAAGAAGATACACGCGTGTCGTAATGATTGTATATTATACAGAAATGAGTACGAGTCATCAGATAAGTGCCCTAGGTGTGGGGTATCACGGTACAAAGAGAGATCGGGTGAATGTAGTAGCGACGAGAGCACAAACCGACGTTCTCCAGTGAAAAGCAGTACGGTATCTTCTGATCATTTCCTAGGTTTAAATGTTTGTTTGCTAATGCAGAAGATGCAAAGAACCTTACGTGGCATGCAGATGGGAGAAAATGCGATGGCAAGTTGCGACATTCGGGTATATTAACAAGAGCCCTCTCGCATGTCTTATATGTGCAGACGAAACGAGCTACCTACAACTCAAACATGGGGGAAAGACTGTGTACACTAGTTCTAGGAGGTGGCTCCGACGTGATCACCCATATCGTAGATTGAAAAAAAGCTTTTGATGGAAGTGTCGAGGAAGGATTTGGGCCAACACCACTAACTGGTCAACAGGTTTATGATCGGGTGAAAGACATTAATACTATACTTGGAAAGACCCAAAAGAGAGCTAGTGAGAAAAAATTTTGGAAGAAGCGATCAATTTTCTTCGATCTTCCGTATTGGCGCCTGTGAGACAGTTATAGATGTTATGCATGTGGAGAAAAATGTGCGTGATAGTTTGATCAGGCACACTTCTTAACATTAAGAGCAAGACGAAGGATAACATTAAGACTCGACAAGACTTGGCTCATATGGGTATACGACCAGACTTGCACCCTATATCGTCCTGAAATAAAACATATCTGCCCCCGGCATGTCATACTTTGTCGAGAGAAGAAAAAAAGAGTTTTGCGAGTCTCTAAGAGGCGTGAAAGTGCCACAAGGATACTCTTCCAATATCAAGAGACTTTTTTCAATGCAAGACCTTAAATTGGTCGGCTTAAAGTCTCACGATTGTCATGTCTTGATGCAACAAATCCTAGCGGTAGCTTTACCTGACATTTTGCCAAAAAAGGT
Organism: Phtheirospermum japonicum; assembly: GCA_014905375.1. Taxonomy (NCBI): domain Eukaryota; kingdom Viridiplantae; phylum Streptophyta; class Magnoliopsida; order Lamiales; family Orobanchaceae; genus Phtheirospermum; species Phtheirospermum japonicum. Next base: position 96,501 of record BMAC01000048.1, on the reverse strand, counting down.
AAGACATGCYATAATYCGCTTGTCTTATTTCTTCAATGATATATGWACGAAAGTTGTTGACCCTTTGAAGCTAGATGAGTGGGAAAAGGAAACTGCTGTTATATTATGCCAATTAGAGATGCATTTCCCTCCTTCATTTTTTGACATAATGGTTCAATTAATTGTTCATTTAGTGAAAAAAATTAGAGAGTGTGGTCCAGTCTATCTGAGGTGGATGTACCCTATCGAGCGTTATATGAAGGTTTTAAACGGGTTCACAAAAAATTCATATCGTCCCGATGCTTCTATTGTCGAAAGATACATTGCTGAGGAAGCTATCGATTTTTGTACAGACTACATGGGATAAGTGGAAGGTGTGGGGCTTCCTAAATCTCGCCACGATGGGAGATATGGAGGTAAGGGTACACGGGGTGCTGGAATTCATTCCAAGAGTTTTGAGGAAGTGCTTCAAGTGCATTTGTACATATTGAATAACACTAAGGAGGTTCTCCCTTACCTGGCTGATCATAGAATTTTTTGGAAGACAAATAATCTCCGAATGAAGGAAAAAGAGGTTCTAATTAAGCATAATAAAACTTTCCTAAGTTGGTTTAAAAAACAAATTGTTGCTTCAGAAACTGCCTCGGAAACATAAATCCGGCTAGCACATGGGCCTAAGTAAGATGTCATTACGTGGTGTGGATATGATATCAATAAATTCTCCTTCTACACAAAGTCGCAAGACGATAAGAGTTTCTTTCAAAACAGTGGGGTTACTCTTGAAGACGAAGCAATGCACTTTTCTAGTGTAAAGGATAAAAATCCTGTTAAAGCATCTATAAATTACTTCGGATTCATTGAAGAAATTTGGGAGGTTGACTATGTTGAGTTTCGAGTACCTGTTTTTAAGTGCAAGTGAGTTGATATTAAAACAGGTGTGCAAATCGATGAAACGGGATTTACGTTGGTAGATCTTCATAAGGCAGCTTATACGGTCGAGCCTTTCATCATGGCATGTCAAGCTAAACAAGTATTTTATATCAACGATCCGTGTGATAAAAGATTGTCGGTGGTCCTCAAGCATAATAAAAGCATGGATGATACTCATGAAAATGAAGACCCAACACTTGATAACTCCGAGACTCTCTCTTTCACAACACGAATGCCAAAACTTGAAGAAAATGTATCAGACGATGTGCATGCTAATCGCAATGATCATGACGAGGGCATATGTGAGAACATTATAATATAATTTTAAGTTAAGTATTCTTTCAAATTTCTAATATCGACGCACAAAAATATATTACGAAAACTTTTATATCAAAAATAAACTAACATGTCAATTTAATGTGTTAATTAATAATTAGATGGAAATGTAATTTTTTAAGTTCTATTTTGTGTCCTTGTAGTTTAACCTTTATTTTTTTTTAAATTTTTTGCTTTTCTATTTACACAGGTAAATGGCTCATCCTGTGAGGTGTCGCTCGGCTTCTTCTCCACCCACTACGTCGAGGAAGACTAGATCTTCCACACGGTTTAAAGCGATTGCCAAGGATCGTGTTGGTGGCAAGAAACAACCACTTAATTTCGACAGTATTACAGGAAAAACAAAAAGGACTCATCAAGTGAAATTGAGTACTTATATGGGAAAACTTGCTCAAGAAAATGTTTCGATTTTGATTGAGAATTGGAACTTGTACAAGATTCTACCAAGACTTTAATCTGGATAGATGTTATGGTATTTCATATCTTTTCATTTTCACCTTATTATTATTATTATTATTATTATTATTATTATTATTATTATTATTATTATTATTATTATTATTATTATTATTATTATTATTATTATTATTATTATTTTGTTGTTTTTAAATCGGTGGGAAAAAAATGGAGAGATTTTAAATCAGCTTTGACAACAGATTATGTATTTGGTGGTTTGAATAACACAAGTCCTTGCGAAAAGTATGGTATCGAATTAAGTGAGTGGGTAGAGTTTAAAAAGACTCGATTGGACCCTTCTTGGAAGGTAAATCTTAAATTTATTATTCATTGTTATTTTTTGTATGCAAGTACTAATTTTTCCTTTTTTGATTCCAGGAGAAAAGAGATAAAATGCAAGAAATTGCAAAAAAGAACGATACTCCGCATATTCTATCTCGTGGGGGTTATGCCTTATTGGACGAGAAGATCATGGAGAGTAAAGCAAAGAAGCGACGTGAGGATGCATTGCAATCTGGTGCTAGTGTTTATTCGGCTGTTGATCCTCCATCTCCTACTTCACATCACGAGAGGTTTAAGCTGGCTCGCACAAAAAAGTCCGGTGAAATGACATCTGCCGCCGCAAGGGAAGTTGCTAGGAAGATTGTAAGTTTGTATTCAATATATCAAGATTTTTAATTTAGATTTTTAAATTTATGTCCATCCCATTTAGGTTTTTAATTCCCTAAGTAGAAAAAAAAATATATATATAAATATTTTAACAATTACTAATAAATTATTCAACTCACCTAAAATATTATGTTTTAATTAGTTTTTAAAATCGTAACATAACAGAAAGATCTAAAATATCATTAAACAATTACTATTTTGTTGTAGGATGAGTTGGAGGAGGAGCATAGAAACGGCTCTTTTGTTGTAGAGGGACGGAGGGATATTTTAAGTGCTGCAATTGATCGACCAGTGCACCCTAGACGTGTTCGTGGCGTTGAAGGTGGTGTGGGGATCCGAGAATACTTTGGTAATCGAGAAGGTTAGATCTGAGATAGCCGAACAGGTCAAGAACGAAGTTAGATCCGAGATGGCCGAACAAATAAGGAAAGATATTACACAACAGATGATGTAGTAATTTGCCCAACTAGTTGAAGTCATGACCCTTCTAGTTGAGGTGGATACAAATCTCCATTGTAGTGGGATGGGGAGTTGTGTTGGCCCTTCTAACATTCCATCTCCTTCGCCTCCCCCTGCTGACATTCCATCTCATTCGCCTCCCACTAAAGTTAATGATCGATGTGAGTTATATATCGGTGATTGTTCTCCTCCCCGTCCGGTGGCCCTTGGGAAAGTTCATGAGGGGGGTTCGAAGTTACATGGGGTGCCTTTGTCGACAGATTTGGTTAGAGTGGTGGTTGAGGACATTCGAGATGGTGATGCTCCCGTCCCGATGCCCAGTGAAGAGGTAGTCACGTGAGGCAAGAACTAGGTAGTTTTATTGCATGGCCAAAATATCTTGTGAAGCCTATGTCAACACAGGTAATTAATTGTTTGTTTGCTAATTACACTAAAATAGAGTGTCAATAACTATTAATTTATGTTTAATGTTTTTAGGATAACGAGCGACCAACAAAACAAGGTCGGGCTATTGATAACCCCATTCCTGAATTGCTTACTCTTTCTGCTTGCTTTTATGAGCATCCATTTCGGGTTCCGTGTGATGCAATCATTTTTGGATTTAAGAATGACATCCCAGTGACCATTCATTACCAAGAAGTTTTAGACGTCGTGCAAGGCAAAACGTGTCTTCAAATCTCGATTGTGCAACTTTGGATCTTGTAAGTATATTTTAAATCTTATTTAATTAATCTTTAGGTTCATTAATTAATTTATAACTTTGATTGATTACTTGTTGTCATGGATATGTTAGGTTTTTGAAATCACTTGTTGTTGAGAACCGATCGGATGCTTTGTATGGATTCTTTGAGCTTCTATCCATACAAAATATGGGTAGCAAGAAAAATGCAAACACTTTGGTATCTTCCATTCTCAAACATATGCAGTACAACTTAAACTACAAGTTGTAGTATTACTGTAGGTTGCATGAGTTACTCCTATAAATATTCATTTCGAAATGCAGGCAACATTGGCAACTCTTTGTAATTTCGCCTCAGGAAGGGACTGCCGTGTGGTTTTGTTCAATCATCATAAGCCCGACGCAAACATCAAATTGCTAGTACAAAGTTAAACTCTAGTTTAAAATACTTACATCATATAAAATGTGAACGTATGTTTTGGTTCTAAGCATGAAATAGATTGTTTTAATAATTCAAGGACTAAATTGTAATTTTTGAAATAGGGATAACATATTGTTATAACGTGATTGGTAAGTTTGGTTGCATTTTGGATTTATTTTTGGAGTTTGGTTCTAATTATGGATTATATTGTTTAATTTGGTCAAATTGGGACAACAAATGTGGAGCTTGTTATAATGTAACGGGTATTGTTATAATGTGCCATAATATTTCTATATTTTTCTTAATAGTGTCGTGACCTCATTCAAGATGTTGAGTGGTACGCAGCTGAGTAAATCTAAGTAAGGGGTTAATTGAATTTTTTTCAAAGGTAATGTATTACGTTTCTTTGAATATATTTTGTTGTTACGTTTATAATCATAAAAACATCATTGAATTGTTTATTTTTTAATGAAACCTCATGTTTCTCTCACAGTGTAACAAACAAGATGAAGTTTGGGAGTCCGGTTATTATGTCATGTTTTGGATGTGGACTATTGTTCGAGTGGGTATTACGGGAAATTGGCAAGAGGTAATAATTAAAATATTTTATTTTATAGCATTAATGTTATAACTTTATTTTTTAAAATTTTATTATTCCTAAATACTTATATTAAATATTATTTGCAGATGTTTAGTGACCAACCATTTAATGTTGATAGTATCAAAGAAATACAAGATCAATGGGCGAGATATTTCATTGACATTTATGATGGATGATTGGGGTTATGTAGTAGATGTATACTCTTGAAGTTTAGGTTTTATTGTGAATTGTTTTGAAATTTGGTTGCAATTTGGATTGTTTTATTTGTGGATGAATTGAATTGGATTGTTTTTAAGTTTGGTTGCAATTTGGATTATTTTATTTGTGGATGAATTGAATTGGATTGCTTTTAAGTTTGGTGGAATTTTAGATTTTTTTTGATTTGTGTATGAATATGGTTCCAAGCATGAATTGCAATTTAATTGTATTTTTTACAGGAAATAAAAAGAAAAAAAAGTAAAAAACCACCACTAAAAGGTAATAATTAACGGCGGTTTTAAAAACCGCCGTAAAATTACAGCATGTTTTAATGAATAACATCATGATTTAACAACGGTTCTAATAACCGCCGTAAAAATAACGGCGGTTCACAAAACCGCCGTAAATTCAGTATTTTACCCCAGCAAAAGCATTTTTGACGGCGGTTTCAAACCGCCGTTAATAGGAAATTTTACGGCGGTTGTAATAACCGTCGTGAAATCTTGATTTTTAACATCGGTTATTACAAACCGCCATTGAAAGTGTCTAAACTATGGCGGTTATAATACCGCCGTTAAATATCCAAAAAACCGCCGTTAATTTATGATTTTTTACGACGATTTTTAAAAACCTCCGTTAATTTTAACGGCGGTCGATATAATGGCGGTTCAAAAATCGCCGTTAAAAGTGCAAAAGAACCGCCGTTAAATCACTGTTCTGCAGTAGTTCTTTATTCTCAATATGCCCCCTCAATTCTATGCTCTGCTTTGGAATAATAGTTAACTTGTTTCTAAGCCTGCAGTAGAATCGCCCTGTCAGAGTTTTGGTCATGATGTCTGCTATCTGATCCCATTTTGGCACATACGGCACCTTAACTATCCCCTTCATAACCTTTTCTCTGATAAAGTGCAAGTCAAGTTCAAAGTGTTTAACTCTCTCATTGTTTATGGGATTTCTAGCTAAGGATATTGCCCTCAGATTGTCCATCCAAACCATTCCAGGGTTAGGATCCTGTAGTAATGACTTATTCAACATAATCTCACAAACTGTAATAGCCAAGCTCCTGTATTCAGCTTCCGTTGATGACCTGGCAACTGTAGGTTTCTTCTTTGATTTCCATGATATCAGGTTGTTTCCTATGAACACACAAACACTTGAAGTTGATCTTCTGTCATCAACATCTGAGGCCCAATCTGCATCTGCATAAGCTGTTATGTTGAAATTTTTGCTAGGACTGATTCTCAAGCAAAAATCCCTGGAACCACTAAGATACCTCATGATCATTTTGACTGCTCTCTAATGGATATCAAGTGGATTTTGCATATATTGACTTACTTTGTTCACTGCAAAACTAATGTCAGGTTTGGTCAAGGTAGCATACTGCAATGCTCCAACAATTTGTCTGTAGAAGCTGGGATTCTCAATTGGCTGTCCAGAAAATCTTGATAGAGTGGGGTTTGAAACCATAGGAGAAGTTACACCTTTTGCCCCCTTCATACCTGCTCTATCAAGTATCTCTTCAATTTAATTTCTTTGGTTCAAAATGAGTCCACTAGAATCACGACACACTTCAGTTCCCAAGATATAATGTAGCGCACCTAAATCCTTGAGAGAGAAATGTCTGTTCAAGATTTGAATTAGGTCGCGGATCTCTCGTTGATTGCTCTCTGTCAGGATAATGTCATTAACATAAACCATAACAATTATGCATGAACTCTGAGTGTGTTTGATGTAGAGAGATGTGTCACATTTTGAAGAAAAGAATCCCAATGAGATTAAGATAATTCCAAATTTACTGGACCATGCTCTGGAGGCCTGCTTCAATCCATGAAGGGCCTTGTTCAGTTTGCAAACAAGCTATTGTGTATCATCTTATACACACTACTACAGAAACAGGATTTAAAGGCGGCTTATTAACGGCGGTTCTGGAAAACCGCCGTTAAATAAGTTTTAACGGCTGTTTTCTGAAAAATCACCGTTAAATCTATATTTTGACGGCGGTTTGTTTAAAACCGCCGTTAAATATATATTTTAAGGGCGATTTTCTAAAAACCGCCGTAGATTCCTTTATTCTACGGCGGTTTTATTTGAAACGCCATAAAAACTCACCTAATATTACGACGGTTATACGAAAACTGTCATAAAAATAGGGGCCAGTTTATTTTAACGTCGATTATCAAATAACTGCCGTAAAAACAATAACATTTTTACGATGGTTATATGAGAACCACCGTAAAAACTCACACTTTTTTTTGGCGCACATGTACACGGCGGTTTTTTGAAAACTGCCGTAAAATGTATAATTAAAATTTTTTTAGCACGAGTTTTAAAACTCGTGTTTACACGGCTGTATTTTTTGGCACATGTCACGTCTTTACACCTCCCGCCGTACCACAAATTTCATTGTGAGCCCTAATTGCACCCAGATTCTGAAAGTGGCAAATTCGAAGATTCAATCTCTGGCACGACGGCCTCCTCTTTGAGGGTCCATTCCCAGACCGCCCAAGCTCCATCTTGACCACGACGGCCTCCTCTTCTTCTGCCAGCAAAACACTTAGCCCTATTCCGTCGATTTTACCCCAAATTTCACACACTTAGCCCTATCCCCAAAATTGCACCTCCCAGATTCTGAAAGCGGTGAAGACTCAGTCTCCGGATTCACCAAGATGGCCTCTTCTTCGCGGGTCTAGTCCCAGACTCAATCTCTGACTAAGGAAAAAGTTGACCCGCAAAGGATTCGGTTTTACCACCCTACAAGTACTTTTATGTGTATTTTTTAGGTTTTTTCAATTAGTGATGGAAATTTTGAACTTGAGCAGAGAGCAAAAGAGGTGATCGGAAAATAAACCCCTCACATTCGATATAAGATCATTAGTTGTTAGTATATTATAGTATTCAAGTTCTCATAAGCTTCCTACCTCCATTATTTTGATTTTGGTTCAGCTTTGTTTGTGAACTTCTTTATGATGAATCTAAACTAGTAAATGATCTCCGGTGTGTGACCTTAACTGTCAAAGTAATTGAGACAATTATTGTATGAAATTCAGAAATCTGGAATTGTGTGGATAGGGTGAGATCTCGTAACCCTGCCTAACATTTTGTTTTGTTTTTTGGTGTGTTCGGATTTTTTGTTTTGATCCGTAATCTTATGATCCCATACGCTTAATACTCTTGGTACCTCAGAGTGCTTGTAGCTCAAAAAAAACTGTAATTGTTTTGTCATTGTGTGCTGGGGTGATCATAAAACTTGAAAGAACTGTCGCGCACGACTGCCTATTATTTAGTTATATATAACACTAGGAAAATAAAGCTGTACGAAATCTCAAAAAAATAAAAATAAAAATAAAATCAAAATCTCAAAATTATTAGGGAAAATGACAAATAAATAGAGACTAGAAAACATTAGAACTCACTAGATAATCTTATTTTTCTGCCCATTACGTATAAAATTTTCATCTTTTTCCATATTAACTCTTTAACCCTAAAATTAGGACAATATGTCCCCCTCTCTATCAACACAAACACGCCAAGATTCTGGATGTGATTAAGAATCTGGTGAATGATGACACAAACATGCTGAGGGATTATTAATGTTTTAATTTGTTAGTAATGTTGACATTTCCTGTATGTATGCTTGTTTGAGCGCACATCTTCAATTTTTTGTGAAGATGAAAATATCCTATTTTTTTAGAGATATTATGTGTGTGTGTAAGAGAGAGTGTGTGATGTAATTTAGGAGAAAAAATAATCGTAAGTTGAAGGGTAAATTAGCGATCTTTTGTCAAAAAATAATTCTGAACTATTCAATGACTTCAAGCAATACCTAATTAACTATTTAATGACCATGGTTAAAGTAAATTATTTTTTGGTGGCATCTCGATCGAATGACAGGTGTGTTAGATCAGATTATTCGTAAGCATGGTTCACTACTCAGCAGGACAACATCCTTTATTTATTTATACTGCTTTTCTTTTATTATTTTTTTATTGGGGGCAAAACTGTAAATTTGACCCCTAACTATAACAAACCCGTCATGTCCTTTATAATGCACAATTTGTAAGACAATGTTGTAATTTTATAAAAATCTCTGATTTTGGTACATAGGAGAGAGGGAGCCAAAAAATTAAACTGGGGAGGACGAAAATTTAAAACTTAATAATTTCACATGAAAAATTTATAAATTTAATAACTATATGTGTAAAATTAAATTAATTTTGAAAATTCGAGAGAGGGTCCGCCTCCATTGATCCCCCTAGCTCCGTCCTGGGTACCAATTTAACAATTTAAAATAAATTAATATATAATAATAAATTATCAAATGGTAGTTCAAACACTAAAAGCTTCTCAATCGTAAATGTGGCCATCTCTGGATATTAATAAAGTAGTCTATTAAGTTTTTATTCTTGACTGCAATGAAACAGTTCACACCTTAGAGCCCTCTTCATTTGATGAAATTAAAGCGCCATCAGTAACCTAGATACCGTTTTAATTTGAGCAATCATTTGTATTTTTGGCTGATAGCTAATTAATTAGATGGATGTACCTATTAACATTAAGTCTCCTGTATAGAAAATACGAGCACCAATCGTATGTTTGTCATTTAATTTTTTAGATCCTTATTATTTGACCAAAAACTTCAAGAAGACCATTATTTAGAAATGGAGGTATCAATTTTTTCTCGTTGCATAATATCTGCAGCTTAAACACTGTCGTGTACGTCCTTGAATATCAGAGAAATCAATGTTGTATTTAGTTAGAAAGGCTCTGTGATAACTGTAAGCCATTATTTTGAATCTTCACTGAGATGAAGGGAAATAGTTTTTATTTGGTGCTTAAATTATAGTGGGGAGTGTTCTCTTATTTATGAATAATTAGGCCCGGCTTAACTTGAAAGTCAGTCAATCTTCTATAAAAAGTGTATCTTCTGTCGCTTTAACTATTTATAAATCTTTAGTGTACCGTGTACCTAGAATACCAGTACGCTTGTTTTATGAAGTATGAAGCTTGTCTTGTGATTAATGTGGTTAACTTATTTATTTTCTTCAGCAAGTTTTGGTGGAGTTGGCAAATGACCCGAAGCTTGTATATCACAGTGGGCTGACACCTACAAAGCTTGTATATCACTGTGGGTTGACACTTACAAAGCTTCTAGTATGTCATGTACTTTTATATATATATTTCTCTTGGAATAAAAACGTGGCCACATGAGTTTATGATTAAGAAATATAGTTGGTTCTATAAACAAGTTACTTATCAATGATGTTTATATACTTCTACATGAGTTTTGATATTATGTTCACTTGTTTATCAAAACATACTGCTCTGTTTTTCTGGGAATGTGTTTGTCAGCCACATGTTAATTATTTATAACGCGCATTCAGGATGTTTGTGTTATTTTATTTTCATGACCATTAGTTTTCTTGGGAATGTGTTTGTCAGCCACATGTTAATTATTTATACTACACATTCAAGATGTTTGTGTTATTTTATTTTCATGACCATTAAGGATGTTAATTATTTTATTTTTCTTGGACCATTAGTTTTTCTGGGAATGTGTTTTATGTATTTTCAATTTCGCATTTTCTGGTTGATTTATTATTTTTATTACTCATAAGTAAAAAAAAATAATTTGGCATTTCTTGGTAGATATATAATGTCTTCTTCTCAGACGCCTGAGAAAGCTACAAATGTTGCATGGGTTTTAAGCTAGAAATGTTATGGGGAAGTTAATGAAAGTTGGGGAGGGCTTTGTTTGTGAGGACTAATAGTACTAGGACACAATTTGAGCCATTGATAAAAGGGCCTAACTCACTCTACTATCTTCTTTCCCAGGCCTAACATCCTTGAATAGTCCTTTTCTGCATTTGTCCCCTTTTTCCTAATCCATACAATTATAAAGTGGGATTACATTTATTACCACTAAGTTATTTCTTCATTTTGAGCCTTTTTTCCCCTCTTATACAGAAAACTAGATGCAACTTGCAAATGAAGGATTATCAACTTTTCTTTTTCATGCTTAGTTCAAGGGATTTTGCTTCTGAAGCTTTGTTCTTTGATATTTTAAGAAGTAAATCCATTGTATTTTATATTTTATGATGTGATTTATCACATTACTTAATGGTTTATGACCACATACTCATTGTATATAAGTTAAAGGGATAATTCTTAAAGTTTAGTTACTAAAAACTGTAGTTGTGTTCCAAAATTGTTAAGGCACGCAATGGGTGGGTGACAAAAGTTTCACTGAATTGCTTGAGCAGTTGAAAATGATGTTTCCAGAAGATAACACTTTGCCAAGCCACCACTACGAGGCAAAGAAGATATTATGTCCGATGGGTTTGGAGTACAAGAAGATAACCGCCGTTAAATTTTACGGCGGTTTTTAAAAACCGTCGTAAGAAATCATGAATTAACGGCGGTTTTTTGGTATATTTAACAGCGGTTTTATAACCTCCGTAGTTTAGACACTTTCAACGGCGGTTTATATTAACCGATGTTAAAAACAATGATTTCACGGCGGTTATTACAACTACCGTAAAATTTCTATTAAACCGCCCGTCAAAAATGCTTTTGGTGGTGGTAAAATACTGAATTTGTGGCGGTTTTGTGAACCGCCGTTATTTTTACGGAGGTTTTTAGAACCGTTGTTAAATCATGATGTTATTTTACGGGCGGTTGTTAAAATCGCCGTTAAGACATGCTGTAATTTTACGGTGGTTTTAAACCGCCGTTAATTATTACCTTTTGGTGGCGGCTTTTTACAGTTTCTTCTGCTTTTTTTATCTGCCATAAAAAAGAACAATTAAATTTTAATTCATGCTTGGAACGAAATTCATACACAAATAAAAAAATCTAAAATTCCACCAAACTTAAAAACAATCCAATTCAATTCATCCACAAATAAAACAATCCAAATTGCAACGAAACTCAAAAAAAAATCCAATTCAACTCATCCACAAATAAAAATCCAAAATGCAACCAAATTTCAAAACAATTCACAATAAAACCTAAACTTCAAGAGTATACATCTACTACATAACCCCAGTCATCCATCATAAATGTCAATGAAATATCTCGCCCATTGATCTTGTATTTCATTGATACTATCAACACTAAATGGTTGGTCACTAAACATCTGCAAATAATATTTAATATACATATTTAGCAATAATGATATTTTTAAAAAAAAAGTTATAACATTATTGCTATAAAATAAAATATTATAATTATTACCTCTTGCCAATTTCTCCGTAATACCCACTCGAACAATAGTCCACATCCAAAGCATGACATAATAACTGGACTCCCAAACTTCATCTTGTTTATTACACTGTGAGAGAAACATGAGGTTTGCATTAAAAATAAACAATTCAATGATGTGTTTACGATTGTAAACGTAACAACCAAATATATTCAAAGAAACGTAATAGATTACCTTTGGAAAAAGCCAATTAACCCCTTGCTTAGATTTACTAAGCTGCGTACCACTCAACATCTAAAATGAGATCACGACACTATTAAAAAAAAATATAGAAATATT
>BMAC01000048.1:50803-71285 GCA_014905375.1 Phtheirospermum japonicum | reverse complement strand
AGATTTTTAGAAATCTTCAGTTACGGAATAGACATAGCTGTTTAAAAACAGCAGAAGAGGCTAGGGTTCGAGATTATTCAGCCTTGGGGACCTTTTGGAGGCTGGAACAAGGTTAGAGAACCACACAACACCCAAAGGTTGAGAGATTTAACACATCTCTCACACCTCTCATATAAATCCGTGCAACGCCGTATCAAGGTTCGGTTCGCAGCAACTTCCGCTTGTGGCTAAGGTTCTGGGGTCGTGAAAATCCTTGGGATTCTACGCAGCTTTCGAAGTGCTTTCTTCATCCTCTTCACTCGTTGAAAGTAGTTCTTAGTTACATTTGTTGAAACATCTAGTATTTAAATCTTGTTTGGTACTTGGAATGAATTAGTTTGCTACAAGGTGATAGAATTATTAGTAAATTTCTGTTGTTGGAGACAATTGTTTGATAGTTATAATCATTGTTGAACAATCGTTAGAATGATGAATTGCATTTGAATTACAATAGTCATTTTTCTTATAACTTGCCGAGAGGCTGACACCCTCGAGACAAGAAGTATTCGTTTTTGTTAAAGTTATTGAAATTGAAACATTTCTAAAACCCCATGTGTTCATGTGTTCTTCGATAGAATTGTGATATTAGTGTAATAAGCATCGTTATATTCAATTCCCATTCCTCGAGAGATCGACCCGAGTTGACTCATCAGTCTACAAGTGATCCCGTTCTCTTGTGGGTGAACTTAAACCCTTTCAAACGTGGACGCGTATTTGTTAACCGGAATTTAATTTTGAAAGGAACATAAAAGTTCGGCTCAACAATCTGAACACAGGAAATCATTCTCATTATTATCAAGAAATGACAAATTAAAATGTGTCAAGGCTCTCTGTACAATGTCATAGGAAGGATGACCAAGCCTAGAATGCCAAAGACCCAGTCCTGAATTATTTGCGAGCTAAGTAGAATCTACACTTGATTGAAAGTAGGAAGGAATAGGAGAATGATGTTCTTGATGAGCTATCTTAGGAGCAAGTATGAATTTGTAGAGTCCATTACAGAGATTCCCTTAGAGCAGCACAAAATTTTTTGCTTGATCCTTCACAAGACATACGAAGGGGTGAAACTCAAAGAAAACATTATTATCTTTAGAAAAATGAGACACACTAAGCAGATTTCTGGTAATGTGAAGAACATGTAAAAGATTGTTAAGAGTAAAGGTGTGGAGATGGTCATCAGTGGTCACTACAGATTTACCATAGTGAGCAATAGATATACCTGCTCCACTTGCTGCCTGAATCATTTCACTTTGATAATCAGAAGACATGTTCAAACTTCCCAATTCATAAGTGAGGTGGTTGGTAGCACTAGAATCAGGATACCAAGAGTGTTCTTGGCTTGCCTCCGAGGTCGCAGAACCAAAACTGGCAACATTAGCCATGAGATTATTTCCCGTTTGGTTTCCTTGCTGGACTCAGTTGCCACTGTTCCCATGAAAATTTGAATCAAACCTATAGTAACATTTATCAACTGTGTGATTATTGTAGCCACAGATTTGACACCTTGGCCTATTACTGCCATATCTGCCTCCTCTTCCTCGGTATCCATTTCCTCTTCTTGAAAACCCTCTTCCTCTGTTAGCTTGAAATTGATCCATATTGCCTTGGAACTGATTGAAGCCTCTGCCTCTACCTCACCTACTTCCAGGATGAGAGCTCTGAGTAGTGAGGTTAGCACTGAACTGAGGGTTGTCTGATCCATCACTAAAACCATCTATTGCCTCCAATCTATTTTCAAAACTCAATAAGACAGCATATGCCTCCATCATAGGAAACCTTTTAGCTCTTTTGGTAAGAGAGACAATTAGAGGATTATATTCTGACCCCAGACCATTCAAAACATACATAATTTGGTCATTCTCATTTATTCTTTCCCCAATTGAACCAAGCATGTCACAAATGGACTTAATCTTCCCAAAATAGTCTGTCATCTGCAGATTTCCTTTCTTTAAGGACTGCAATTGCATTTTTAGCTGCATAATCTTAGCCCTATTGTGGCTAGCAAAACTGGTTTTCAAACAATCCCAAACCTCTTTAGTATTACTCAATCCAACAGTAGTGATAAGGATATTTTCACTCAAGGAGGACAGAATCCAAGAAACAATAAGTTGATCTTGTTTTATCCACTTAATATATTGGGGATTAATCATGCCTTCGGTTGTGAATCTGTTTGGTGTTGTCTCAGATCTATTAATGAACCCTTCTAGTCCATATCCTCAGATAGCTGCCAGATGTTGTTGCTCCCAAAGTAGAAAATTATTGTCATTGAGCTTGATACTCACCAGTTGGCTCTGTAGATGCACAGTGTCTACAGTCTGAAAAGCTGTAGGTGGGGTTTCTGTGTTCATCTCTGCTATTGTAGCCATAAAGTTAAGCAAGAAAAACAGACATGAAAAGGGGGATAACCGGATCAGAGGTAGGATTGACCCGCTCTGATACCATGTAAGGAAACTAACCCTAACTGCATGATTGAAAAAATATGAGGAAGACAATTTTAATTGTTTATTTTATTAATTACAGCTAATGCATAAGCTCATATATATAATACAAGATATAATAATCTAGAAATAGGGTTACATGTCTCTGTTGGTGTAGCTAGACCATAATGCCACGTATCACACAAAATATAATCCCACAGTAAGTTTGTCTTCATGAACAACTGTCCTTCTTTGTTTTCTTCAATGCTTGTCTGTTTTCTTTGTAGTTAGCTCGCCGGAACCCTATGTCTGACCTTAGCGACCTCAACTCAGCAACCTTATCTTTATTTCAGCGACGTCATCTACCTTGGGTTTCAACCTCAGCAACCTTAACCCTAACTTGCGACCAATAGCGATCTCTTTATTCTCAATATGAAGTTTAGAGTTACTTAACAAAGGATATATTGTTAAATATTATGGCAAATAAAATTATCAACAAAATAAAGTAAACTCAAGTTCAATAATCTAACTGTCAATAAAAATATATTCATTAGGGATTTGACCATACGCACCCTTCTTGTTCAGCTTGTCTCTCACACTAACACCTTGTGAAAGCTTGTACTCTACTTGCGGTGGAAATTTAAATGAGAGATAATCAAGCAATTTAAAATAGTATATTAGAAATAGGAAACCTAAATAAACCTTTGATCTTGAAAACTTGGTGATTAATTAATGGTCGTAAGAGACCAACAATCATATCTACGACATATGAAAGTAAACCTAAGCATGAAGTGTTCAAACAAATTACTTGGTTAGAAACTTAGAAGACAGTATCAATGGTAGGCCAGGAAATCATAAAACACCTTAATCAAAGTTATATAACATCTTATCTTTTGAAGGAACAGAGTCATATGGACTATCGAATATATCAGTGAAAGTTTAAAATTAAGAAGGTTATGGATGACAAATAAACAAAAGTTGAAATGAAATAAATTATCATAGAATAACCTAAGCTCCGCTCTCATTCAAGAGGAAAAAGTTAAACGAATCCATTGTCATTTTCTACTGTATTTATTTTTTTAGCGAGATTGAATGCTTCCATCCATTCTCAAGCATCACCAGCAGTGGCACACGCAATCCTGCAACAACTAATGACTTGATCAATGTATGAAAATTAATTAGATGAGAACTCAAGAGTCTTAACTTGAAAGGAATTAGTCCAATGAGTTTTTATGTTAGGGTCATTTTTAGTTTCGAAATATAATTTTAAGCTATTATGGTGCCAAAGCTATGTTGACTTATGTATTTGAAACTGAATAAGAAGCAATTGAGCAAAACTCGTGAGAGGACAATCCCTTTTCTAAGCAACTCAATATTTCAAGACCCCCATAAAACAATAAGGGGTTTGACCTTTCACGGCTAAAATGTAGAATTTGCCCATTAACTTTTTGCACTTGGCAAAAATAGTCCAACAAATACAGGGGTGGAAAATTTAGTCCACCAATTAATATTTGGTCTTACATTTAGTTGAAAATGGAATTCTTGCTGAAAAATTGCCCGTGACCCCAAATCTTGGACTAAATGTCTTACAAGAATTTAATTGGTAGACAAGATTTGCCACCTCCTCGATTTTGACTGGCGATCTTTCGTTCAAAATCCCCAAAATTGGACTAAATGTACAACAAAGTTTTAATTGGTGGACTAAATTTGCCATACCATGTATTTATGACCATTTTTGCAAAGTCCAACAACTTAATGGACGGATTCTACATTTTAGCCAACCTTTCATCATAGATAAGTAGAAAGATTAAAGAAACCAGTAATAAAAAAAAAATTTGGGGAAATTAAAAAAAGAGGAAAAGAAAAAGAACTTTATCGAACATTGAAATGAACATACTCATAGTTATCGATCATATCTATTTAATACAGCCAATCCAATCAATGCAATATCCAATCATCAATTTACACATAGTTTCAACAAACCAATCATCGATTAAAAAAATATCATAAATAAAAATCATAATATGGATTAAGGAGTTTGTTGCGGATAGTTATTAGTATTTAGGGGGTCATGTTTCAATGATTATGGAGGAATCTCGCTACATTCCAGGTGGCCCGTGTTGGCATCCCCCTTAGCCTTAAGAAGTGGTTTCCTTAGACGATGCTGACTTTTTCTTCTAGAGGGATTGGCACTTCGATGAGGTCCTCTTCACCACATTCATCGATTTTATCATCACCATCCTTCATTTATCGATGGTTCCAAACACGATTGATAAGCATGTTTGGACGGTTTCAGAGAATGGTAGCATTTCTGCTAAGATTGTGTAAAATTCGAAGGTCTATGGTTTTGAAAATAAGTATCAGTTTGTGATGTTGCTTTCAATGTTAACCAACACTACAACCAACATCAACCAGAGTTCAACTAAAATTATGCAGCGGAAATAAAACTTAAGAATACAGCAAATTAAATTCAGTTCACAAGTAAAAATACTTGTGAACTTGGGTGTACAAACCCAAAAACTATATTACTTTATTTGTTCACGATCAATACAAAATATGAAGTAATATATGAAAACTAAAGTATCAGAAATATGATACTAAATACTTGTCGTCTAGTTGAAAAGATCTTCTCCGTTGGTCACGCAACTTCGAAGAACTTGTCGATCTCGAACAGTGGCTCCAAGTAGTCTTCGTGTTCTTTCCTTACTGTGCGTCTCCTGCTTGCGTTGCGTCGTATTCTCCTTCTCAAAAATCCGTGCGTCAAGAAGTGTTACCAAGCTTTAGTATTCTCTTGTCTTAAATAGACAATCCTAGAATCCTAAACTTGGTAAACAAGTAAAACAAATCTTAAACATGATCTAGGAAACTAAATAAAGTCTTGTACATTAACTAGGAAAAAACTAAAGTCCTAAATCTAGTTCCCTAATTTATTTTGTACCCAAGAAAGGCAAATAACAAAATATGAATTATTACCAAGAATAAATCCCTCAACAATCTCCCCTTTTTGCCTTTCTGGACAAAATACTACGACGCAAAAACAAGTTAAAACAAAAACTACTAACTCCCCCTAAGTTAGAAAACTCCACCTAAATAAAACACCCAATGTTATTAAAACATCAACCCAACATTACAAACCAACATTGTTCATTTCTACTCAAAACAAAACACAAGGAACTTATTAACTTCGGAACCTCTTCGAACGACGAGGTGATGTCGAAGTTCCTTCACCATGACCCTTTTGCTTCTTCAACTGTTTCTCTTCATCTTCTTCAAGGCCTTATTGCGAGAACGGATCCTCTTCCTTCGTTTCTCTCGAGCGAGACTTGCCAAGGCCTCAACAGCAACAACATCCTCACTAGCATCGTCCTTATCCACGTCACCAGCATCATCTCCCCCTTTTTGACCAGAAGGCAAAAGGGCCTCCATTATAAAATGATGAAGGGCCTGCAGATGGGTCATTTGCGTATCAATCCGAGCAACATGCGCATGAAGAACCTGCACAGACATGTGGACCATGTTGGGACCAATGTTGGGAACGCTGGACCCAACATCAGTAGCAACATTGGCTCGGAAGGGAGCCTGCCACAGAAGATCAATAACCCGTGCACCCGTAATATGTTGGCCTCTCAAAGCAAAGTAGTCAGCCTCGCCAGTAAGCACATTGTCACGACCCAATTTCAAAAAATGTAAAATTGATTTTTCATGAACAAAACATTCAAAAACAAGGGCATGAGTTTTCAATAAATCACAATCACAATAAAAATTGAGCGGAAGCGTGAATAAAACTTAAACATTTATTTAAAAATTGGAGATTCACTTAATGAATTAAAATAGTAGTACTCGGACTGTTCAAGGAGTTTTAAATAGAAACACAAGTCTCAATCTTTATTTTTAATTTGACATAAAATTAAGATACCAATTCATAGAAAGGAAAATGAAATAACATTGAAAATAGCATCTTCGCATCCACCGCCTCGTACCACATCCAACTCCTCAACCTGAAAAGTTTGATAAAAATGGGTGTGAGCTTTCAACTCGGTCCGTGGGGATTTTTTTGTCAATATTAAACACAAATCATACAAACCATAAATGAATAGCTACAACACACTGTCAGTCGTTCATAGATGTTGGCCAACCATAGTTTTAGCTCGAAAGCTACTGTTGTTTTAGCCCGAAAGCTACTGTTGTTTTAGCCCGAAAGCTACTGTTGTTTTAGCTCGAAAGCTACTGTGGAATGTTGCATTGAGACATAGATAATTCATATAATTGCATCTAACATAGACAAACATAGAACACGTTCGGCAATGTTAAGAAGAAATCATATAAATCATAACTGAATGGCTACAACACACTGTCTGTTGTTTTAGCTCGAAAGCTACTATGGAATGTTTCATTGAGACATAGATAATTCATATAATAGCATTTAACATAGACAAACATAGTTTTAAAAAAGTTTAGAATCACCCACTTTTAAATGTTGTTTCGTGAAAATGCGAATGTAGATGCTCGTGCTTGAAATCCTAGTTTTGAGAACCCACGTTTCCTACATCGAATATAATAGCTTAACTTAGAACTTGGGTTTGAAAAACTGACTTGGAATAATTGAAAAGATAAAGAATTCATAACCTTGATTCGAACACCCGGTCATGGAATTTAAATAAAATGGTAGACATTGATATTTTTGGTAATGTTCATAATGTTGGAGGGTTGGAAATAAGATAATTTGAAATTTCCATGGGCTAGAATAGAGTTTTTTGTAAGTTTAGGGGCTGAACTTGGGGTTTGGGTAAAATTGATGGCTCAATCGAATAGGATCAATAATTCTGGGGTCAATTGAAAAGGGTGGCAAAATCTTAGGGTTAATTTGCAATATCTTGGAAATGGAGGGGTATTAAAACCAAAACCCAGCCCTTAATCTCATTCGCCCCGTCTCTTTTCCCTTTTTCTCCTCCTCCAGAAAATTGGAAATCGGCCAGCAACGGTGATGGCGAATCAGCCGGCTCCTCCTTCGATTGTCGATGGCAGCGGACCGGTGAGTGGCTCGATTTGGCATCCTGGCTCCTCGACGGCTCAGCATCTCCGGTGAATCGGCGGCGCTAAAGTGCAGCCCCGGGGGTGATGGGCGTTCGGCGGCGATGAGGTGGCCTTGTGCAGCGGAGGCGACGATTCAAGAGGCGGTTTCTTCTCCACCTTCTTTGAAAATCGACGGTGGGGATGGACTGTCGTGTGCAGTGCATCGACTCTAACCAGGTGGATGGAACGTCGGTGACTGGCACTGCGAGGCGACTCGGCTGGGCTGAATCCTTCTCCAATTTCAGAAATCAGCGTCGGTTGCTCCCTTTCCTTCGGTTCTACCATGGCGGTGGTTCAGCGGACGTCTCCCGGCAGCGGATGTCATGGGGAATCAGTGAGGTGGCTTGACTGGTTTGCATGGGGCCACTGGGTCTCGATTGATTCTCAGAACTTGGCCCATCAGGTGGCTTTCCGGATCGGAGGTGTTGGGCGGCAGGCGTGGAGATGGTTCAGTGATCTGGTTATGACGTGGCTGTGGTGCTGGTAGAGATTTGTTGGTGATGGTGGTGGCTAGAAACCAGAGCGACATGATTTGGCTCAGGTTTTCGTGATGGAGAGTTAGCGACGATTGATTTTGGGTGTTGGGATTTCCGGCCATCTTGGTTTTGATAATTGGGTTTGGGGCGATAGTTTTAGTTATAACGATGAATTTTTGTTTGAAAATTTTTTGTAACCACAGGATAAGTTTTACCCGTTTTGCGGCCGTGTGAAAGAAACTATATGGAATTCTGTGATTGACGAAGAGTATTGGGTTTAAAAAGGGTGGTGTAATTTTGGAAAGATAGGGTTTGTAGCCTTGTCGAAACCGGGCTAAGTTGTTGGGTTCTGATTTGGGCTTATTTAAAACAAAATAATAAAAATAATATTATTTAAATTTGGGCTTGCCATTGGTCTTGTATTAGGCTTTTGTAAAACAATATATTGTTATTGAATTTGGGCTTTGGTAAAAATAAAAATAATATAATTGAAAATAATTCAATTGGATTTGAATAATAAGCTTAGTGTATTTGAAACAATAGAATATAATAAAAAAATAAAATATTGGGCTCAACATAATAAGAAAATAAAAACTTGGGCGTTACACACATCATCGGTATGAAGCGCCAAACCCTGATTCTCAAGCAGGCTGAAGATCAACGAGGGAAAGAACAACGAGGCTGCGGACTTGGTGGTGGCGAACTTTGTGACAATGTCAAAGACATGCTGCCCAAAGCTAAACTTGATTCCCCTCCCAAGATTATACAGAAACTGGGTCTGAGGCCGCGTAACACACGTAGTGTTCTTGGAGGGAACCCAGTTACAAATAGCAACCTTGTGCAAAACAGAATAAAGGGAAGAAAGACGAGTACTCGGCAATTGCTCAAATCATGCATGTACTAAACCTCGACACAAGAATGAGATAACTTCATTCATGTCGTACACAGTCGAATCACCCCGATACGGCTCAGTTCCAAACAACACATCAATTAAATCAGGGGTAAAACCAAACACTTTGCCACGCACATAAACTTTGCCATAATTCACAGAATTCAAATAAACAATAGATGGCAACAAATTGGCAAAGAATTCCACAACAATTTCACGAACAAAAGGCATGGCAATCGAGACTGTGGAATACATACCTCTGTGCTGAAAATAAGAAATCAAGTTCTGCTTCTCAAATAACTCAACCGGGACTCAGCGCTCAGCGATCATATGCCGAGTCTGGTATTCAGCGAAAAACTCCTCGGCCTCGGCAGTCAAAAACCTGCCGGGAAACGGCACCATATCTTCAAGTTCAATAGTCTGAGAGGGGCTGCCAGTGGAGGAGTGAGAGCAAGTAGAATTTTCAGAAGGAGGCGACACGGGAGCAGGAGAAGCAAAATCAGCAGACTCGGAGGCAGAGGATGAAGCATCCTGGGCTTGCGGCAATGTTGGTATGGGGAAACCAACATGGGGACCAACATTGGCCTTCTTTGCTGCCCTTGTTTTCTTCTTACCTTTCTTGAGAGCAGACACGATGTCACAAAGGGGCACATCAAAAGATGAATCAGGGGAGTACTCAAAAAGATCAGAATCAAACTCGGGTTGATCACTACGAACCGGTGATGGAGGAGGAACAACATTAAACGGTCTGTATGAACTAGTGACCTCCCTTGAGATAGAATCTAAAACAGTATAAGGGGGGAAGAATATTCAGTTTCAGTAGAACTTGTAGAAACCTTGACGGCCACTGGGGCAAATTTCTTGTCGGCCAACTTCACAGTCTGCTTCCGGCGAGGTGTCTTCTTCGTTGTCAGACTTGGAGCCAAAACAAAAGGAGGCAATGATCCTTCCACCGGAGCAGTAGGGAAATAATCATCATCGCCAGGGTCCGACATCACCGTGACATCCTCCCCGAGGTTCATGTGCTCAATTGGCACATTGCGGCGTGGTCTTGCTTGGCTCTTCAGTACTGCAGGCAGCACTACGCCGCGGGAGATATATTGCGCTATCGTCGGGATCTTTTTAGGGTAGGGTTCCCCACTCGTCCAAATGTTTCAGCAACAAACACCAAATTTAGTAGATTATCAATATCGATTTCGTTGTCGGGCTGCCCTATAAATACTTGTGCTTCAGGGGCAGCATTAATCGACGTAGGAGCCGACACAACATCATGAGAATCACGCGGTGGCGAGGGAGGAGGTGATGTTGGGATGGAAGAAGAACCACCACCGACTTCGGCGCGAATGTCTAGGACACCAACTCTTGGATAGGACGCAGGAACCTGTTCGCCGGAGTGACGGAAGCCGGCCAGTAATTCAGGAACAGTTGACGGAGAAGTCTGGTCCGACATCCTGAGAATTGCACAAAAATAAACGAGCAGAAAAATCAAAATAGATGGAGAATTTTGTGAGAACTCAAGATTTGAATTGCAGAGGGTTAATGGGAAGTGATCAAACGGTAAAAAGAATCAGGTATTTAAGCTTCCCCAAAAAATGACAGTTGCCAAGGAGAGAGAAAATAGAAAATAAAAGGAAAGAGCCCTAATTTTACCTTCCAGCGGATGTTTTGGGCCTAAACACGATTTTAATGTAGGACACGTGATCACCCCCCACTTCAACCCTTATCTCATTAATAATTTTTAAAAAAAAATAAAATTGCACGAGTTCTACTACAAAACAATCGAAGTAGTGAGCTGGATCAAATGAACACTTATCAAGCTCATTATTACCTGTCCAGTCGTCCGAGTACAACTCCACTAAAACACTTAATTAACTAGATTCAAAATTCAATTAAGAGAATTTAAGATAGACAAAAACACAAGTGACAGTACGCACAGCAAGAAGGCATCTTCAAAAGTATGAATGTCCTATTGGATGCCTAAAATTCATGACCTAAAAAGGTTAAAATTATTCATATTATAGTTTTAGTGACTTCGATCAGTGTTGTTTTTTATTACTGACAACATTATAACCAACATTGCCTCAGGCGAAGTCAATAGAAACTTATCCCTTAACCCAAGTTAATGACTACAACAAAATCGCTCTAGAAGGTGAAATTTAAGGATTGGATAAATATGTATCCAGATATTCTTCATCTTTTTAGAGATTTGAAGAGAAACACCTCTTGTTTTTGGACCTAGGAGAAAAACATTTTCTGCGGGCAAGCTCCACAATCACCTAATTGAAGAGGTTAGTCTTTTTGTCATCACTTTTATTGCAACACTAGACCTTACCTCACTTTCAACCAAACTCAATGCATTTGGATTATGTATGAAAACAGAAATAAAAATGCATGCAAAAATATACAGATGTTGTGACTGATGTTGATATGGTGTGTCACAACATCACAAACCAACATTGGGTCAGACAATGCACATACCGAGATCTCTTCTCAAACGAGAGAAGGTCTCATAATCTAATACCTTTGTGAAGATGTCAGCAAGCTGATTGTCTGTCCCTATATGCTCAAGGCTAACAATCTTCCTCTCAACTAAGTCTCGAATAAAGTGGTACCTTATGTCAATGTGTTTGATTCGAGAGTGCTAGAATGAATTTTTCGAGATGTCAGTGGCACTGGAATTGTCACAAAGCACAGTCAAAATAATACTGTGCAGACCGTAGTCTTCTATCATCTGGTTCATCCATAACAATTGTGTACACGCACTTCCAGCTGCAATATACTCAGCTTCAGCTGTAGAAAGAGAAATACAATTCTGTTTTTTGCTATACCATGAGATTAGGATATTTCCCAAGAAAAAATAGCCCCCTGTAGTACTCTTTCTATCTACCACATCCCCAACCCAGTCCGAATCAGTATACCCTACAAGTTCAGTACCAGTGTTCTTAGTGTACCACACACCTAATTCTGTTGTACCAGCAATGTACCTTATGATTCTTTTAACGACTTTTAAGTGTGACTCTTTTGGATTAGATTGATATCTAGCACACACCCTTACCAACATCATCTCTCGACAGTTTCACAGTTTTGCCTAGTGGGGTCTCTTATGCGTTTCACTTTCTAACCCAAACTTTTTAACTAAGTTCTTAGCATATTTGGTCGGAGAAAGGAAAATACCATCATCAAGCTGTTTGATTTGAAGACCAAGAAAGTACGAGAGATTACCTTCCATGCTCATCTCAAATGTATCGGACATTCGAGTGATAAACTCCTTGACCATCTGATCGTTAGTGGATCCAAAAATAATATCATCTATATAAATCTGGACGATTAAGATGTGCTTATATGATTTAAGGAGAAACAAAGTTTTGTCAACTTCCCATCGTCTAAAGTTCAAATAGAGCAGATGTTGAGTCAACCTTTCATACCAAGCTCTAGGAGCTTGTTTTAAACCATATAAAGCTTTCTTCAGTTTTAAAACAAAGTTGGGTTTTTGGGGATCTAAAAATCCTTTAGGTTGCTCAACATAGACCTCTTCACTTAAGACTCCATTTAAAAATGCACTCTTTATGTACATTTGATGCAATGATATCTTCATATGACAAGCAACATCAAGTAAAAGTCTTACCGACTCAATGCGAGCAACAGGGACAAATGTTTCATCAAAGTCAATTCCTTCAATTTGTGTGTACCCTTGCGCAACCAGTAGAGCTTTGTTCCTCAAAATGTTGCCTGCCTCATCAGTTTTGTTCTTAAAGATCCACTTTGTCCCAGTGACGTGAGAGTTCTCTGGACGAGGGACTAAATCCCAAACATTGTTTTTGGCAAATTGGTCCAGCTCCTCTTGCATTGCCTTTATCCAAAATTCATCCTTCAGCGTATCCTCCACACGCTTGGGCTCTGTTTTAGAAAGATACAAAGACTCGCGAATCTTAGAATAATTAGTAGACAGACAGACGTACCTGACCATTTCTTTGAAATTTATTTGTCTCCTTCTTGTACTCCTTTCATCTAAATCTCCAATGATTTGGCCCACGGGGTGGTTTCTCTGAATTCTGGATGGGATATCCCTCTCATGAAGATTAATGGGGTCAGATGGATCTTCTTCTTCTGATTCAGAATCTGATTCTGCGGCAGCTTGAGTTGATGTTGGTTCTGATGTTGTGTTCCCAGAACCAACATTAGTACCAACATCACTCAATTCCCTGGTTTCGGCACCTGCATCTCTGTTCTCAATACCTGCACTATCATCTACAGGAAGGGTGACATTATCTTGAGGATTTTGATCATAGACCAGATCATTATCCTCCATAGGTTTAACTCCACTTGTCAAATCATCGAACTTGACGTTGACTGACTCAAACATGCTACGTGTTCTAAGATTAAACAACCTATATGCATGACTATTTTGGGAATAACCCATAAAGATGCACTTGTCACTTTTTTAGTCCAGTTTTTCTAGATGATTTCTATCATTTAGCACATACCAAATACATCCAAAAGCATGAAAATAGCTCAAGTTCAGCTTCTTACCTAACAGTAACTCATAGGGTGTGGCACATGATCCTGGTCTAAAATAAACCCTATTTATTATATGGCATGTAGTATTCATAGCTTTAGCCCAAAAACATTTTTCAATGCCATTAGAAATGAGCATAGTTCTAGTCATCTCAACTAGAGATCTATTTTTTTTTGTTCAGCTATGCCATTTTGTTGGGGAGTGATTGGTGAAGAAAACTCATGACTTATGCCTTCCGAAGTGCAGTATTTTGAGAAAGATGCATTTTCAAACTCTTTTCCGTGATCAGTTCTAATCCTTCCAATGTTCACATCAAATCTTACACACAGCCTCTTTGCAAGTTTTTTGAAAGTTTCAAAAGTTTCAGATTTTTCTTTTAAAAACTCTACCCAAGTGAAACGATAAAAATCATCAACAATGACTAATACGTACCTTTTACCACCAAGTCTCTCGACTTCACGTGGTCCCATAAGATCCATATGAAGGAGTTCAAAGCAAGATGATGTAGTGAGACTCTGCACAAATTGATGTGGCACCCTGACCTGCTTTCCTTTCTGACACGCCTCACACACAGGAATAATCTTGGTGTTGAGCTTAGGCAGCCCATTCACAGCCTCTTGTTTGGCCAACCGGTCCATCATCTTGTAGTTGACATGCCAAAGCTTTTGATGCCACACCTCAACATCACTTAATTGAGACAATTTGCAAAAGGCATCACTTTGGATTTGGTAGCAGATATCTGAAGTCCTTTGACCAGTGAGAATACACGGTCCATTATCCTCATAGACTTCGCACTTTTCATGGTTGAATTTGACACTAAAACCTCCGTCACAAAGTTGACTTATGTTTATCAAATTCGCAGTAAGTCCTTCTACCAGCAACACATTTCCAGGGTTACAACACCGGGAACATGGAGAGTTCCTTAACCAACTATTTGGCCATTTGTGCCTCCACCATACTTTACCTTTCCACCTCGGAATCTGAAAATGTTGGAAAGTAGTTACTCTGACCCAGTCATATGCTTCGAGCATCCACTATCAAAATACCAGGCTCCAGGGATGTGGGATTTCAGGGAGGTATGGATCATATTGCACTTGATGTTATTTTTCTTGAACCACACTTGTTTGAACCTGGTATTGGTATTGATGTTGGTAACACGAGAAACAACATGGGATTTAGCTGCCACCTTTGTTCTCTGAAAGTGTCTTCTCTCGCCAATAATCTTCCAGCAGAATGGTCGAATGTGACCTGGCTCACCACAATGATGGCACACAAACTGTCTCATTCTCTTCTTGTGCCGTTTGGTCAATTTTGGTTCTTGGCTTGAGAATTGTGATGGCTGATTCGGTTTATATCCAATTCCATGCTTTGAGGTTTCTGGAAAACTCATCTCCAAGATTTCGTCGAGCTTTGCTTTCCCTTTGTTCAGATTTGTGATGGTTCCTTGAACCCTCTTCAGTTCGATTTTCACCTTTTCTAGCTCAGCATCCTTCTTGGTGAGTGACGATTCCAATCGGACAATTATGTCAAGTTGATCACTCTTTTCCTTGGTTAGATTATCAACTTCTTTCATGAGATCCTTGACCTTCATTTCCTTACTTCTTCGTTCTTTCTAATTCATTCACTTCAAGACTTGTTCTGAACGCAACTAACAAACAGTTGCTTATGCTCAATACTCAACTGCTCGTATTCTTCAAGATAGTCAGTAGTCTCTACATTCAGGCACACGATGTTGGTTTCAAGGATACCAACATGGACGTCGTCATCCCAAAAAAATTAGAAAATAGGGATAGAACCGGTTCAGGCGAGTCAGAACCATTGACATCCTCAGTGAAGTCTGTGGCAACCATGCTCTTTTTTCTGAGAGTGTTACCACACTTGTTCTTGTAGTGTCCCCAACCTTTACATTCATGACATTGAATTTCACTGAGTGGTTTTGGGGAGCTGGATGCATTGGATATTTATGGTGAGGACTACGATCTGGGAAGAGTGTGTCCAGTGAACTTTGGTGTAGACACCGGTGGCTTGGTCTTTGTGCTTGATCCTCCCATGCTGTTCTTTTTCTTTAGGAAATTATTAAAACGTTGGGTCACAAAGGACAATTCATCTTCCTCAAGAGTAGTGGACTCCATCTTTTTCAGAATCCCATTCATATCAAACTCCTCATCATCTTCATCAATGTTTGAGTTAGCATCGGAGGAGAGAGCAACATTCTTCTCTTTTGAGTTGGAACCGAGATGTTCCATCTCATATTGCTTGAGAGATCCAACTAAGGTATTAAACTCTGTTGAGGAATTTATTCTTGGGAATAATTCCTTATTTTGGTATTTGCCTTTCTTGGGCCCAAAATATATTAGGGAACTAAGATTAGGACTCTAGATTTGTTTCCTAGTTTGTATACAAGACTTTAATTATTCCTAAATTGTGTTTAGGATTTGGTTTTAGGAATCTACCAATTTTAGGACTCTAGGACTCTTCTATTTAAGACAAGACAAAGCCAAGAGAAAAAAATACCTTCAATATTCTTACATTCACAATCTTTCGAGAAGGACGGTTTTTTATTAGAGATTGACGCAAGGGATTTCTTGAGGAGAAGAACGCAAGACGCACGACGCAAGAAGACGCACTAGGAAGGAAGAACACGACATACTACTTGGAGCCAACGATCGTGATAAACAAGATCTTTGAAGTTGCGTAACCAACGGAGAAGATCTTGCCATTCCGGCAACAAGTATTTAGTATCAAGTTTCTTGATATTTAGTTTTCATATATTACTTTATAATTATGTATTGAACGTGAATCGAAAGTAATATAGTTTACGGGTTTGTACACCCAAGTTCACAAGTATTTACTTGTGAATTGATTTTGTTTAATCGTGTTCTCTTTTTTTATTTTCCGCTGCACTTTTATATTCTGTTATCGATGTTGATAATCTGATGTTGATAACATTGATTATCAACATCGTAAAATCTGAGAATTATTCTTATATCCATAGACCTTCTAATTCTACAAACTCTATGTCATCAACGTCTTTGGATTCTTCTATGGTAACCACTTTTACGGTGAATATCTTTGTGATGGATCTCAGTAGTTTTTCCACAAGACGTGAGTTCGTTATTGATTCACCAAGCTCTCTAGACTCGTTTGTAACATTAGAGAGTCTCATGGCGTAGTCCATGATAGACTCCTTTTCGTCCATTCTCATTGTCTCGAAGGTGGACATCAGCATTCTGAGCCTTGATCTCTTTACGCTCTGGGTCCCTTCACACACCCTTTGGCGTGCGTCCCATGCATCCTTTGCTGAGTGGAAATTCTTGATGACTCTGTAGTAACTTGCATGTACATATCCATACAAGGTGTTGATGCATTTGTAATTCCAGTTTGAAGCAGTTACTTCATCAGCAGTCCAATCTTCCTCTTTCTTGTCGATCGTATCACCTTCACTATCAGTGACACGTGGCTTTTCCCATCCAATTAGAATGGTTCTCCATGCAC
The DNA here is from genome assembly GCA_014905375.1 of Phtheirospermum japonicum. Lineage (NCBI taxonomy): Eukaryota > Viridiplantae > Streptophyta > Magnoliopsida > Lamiales > Orobanchaceae > Phtheirospermum > Phtheirospermum japonicum. Next base: position 54,380 of record BMAC01000048.1, on the reverse strand, counting down.
GTTTGTCAATGCTCTTTAAGTGCCACCGCATCCTCTGTTTCCAGGGGGAGTAGTTATCCTCATTAAGGATCGGAGGCCTTGGGTTGCCTTGAGCATCCATAGTACCTAAACAAATAAGGATCAGTACTTAAAGTTTAAGTAACCCGCTCTAGATGTCAATTGTAGAATTTGAAGGTCTATGGTTTTGAAAATAAGTATAAGTTTGTGATGTTGTGATTCAAACCTTTATGCACCTATTTTTATTTAAAGTTGTCAATTTTAAAAAACTCGCCCGCAAAAGTACGGGATCACTTGTAGGTGGGAAAGTTGACTTTTGTCGATCTCAAAGGAAAGCTATATTCGGAAGTTCCTCTTGTGTTTGTTTTCAAGAATAAGAAGATAATAAAAATAAATAATCTAAACACTTAAAATCAAGGAGTTGGTTTAAACGACGAACAATAAAATCAAAGGTTTTGAAAGGAATTAAGAAAATAAGGGATCTAGAGATTCGAATCGTCTCCACGACCTCTTGGGAAAACCCAATTGATGGTTCACAACAGTTCTAGGCTCTAGACCCATAAGATCTGGCCAAGAAACTTCATCAATCTCAACATCACAATCAACCAACATATTCAAGATCACAATTCATCATACAAGTTTGGGGTGGGGGGGGGGGGTTGAAGATCAATTATACTAAATTAAAATATCAAATAGCATGAACGAAATCAATAGCATAGAAATCATAAATGGAACTCAAATATCGTAAACGAAACTTAAATAGCATCAAATAACATTAACAGAATCCAAATAGCATAAACAAAATTTAATATCATGCACGCATAGACAAAATTAAATCTCAAATAACCAGACATGAATTAAGTAAACTAAATTAAGCAAAGGAAAATTGAAAGCTTACTAATTAATGGAGAAAGTAACGTCATCCAATCGAAGAAATCCACGAATTAAAACTAAAGAGCTATTCTACTTAATTTAAAAACTATAAATTTAAAATTAAGAAATATGGAGAATATGGAGAAGAGTATCAAGAGAAAAATCTAGGGTTTGTCAGGTACTAGGAGTCCAAAAAATCGTGTATTATGCTTCCAAGAAGTATGGGAAGGTATATATAGGTGTACAAAGACTTGGGGCACAAGTTAGGGTTCAAAAATGCGTTTCTAGGCCGCTAACGGTATGCCTAGCGGTTATAGTGGCCGCTAGGTCTCTCTGCTGCGCAGTCAACACTGGGTAACCCAGTGTCCATCAGCATACCAGTGTCAGGTTTAATACTTCAAATCAAGGCCCGTTTTCGCCGAAACTCTACTCGTTGACCCATCCTCGACTATGTCCAAACTAAATTTCTTCAAAATACCTAAAATAAACATAAAATTAATTAATTATGATTAAAATACGATAAAATAAGTTGGAGATAAGAAAATCTGAAAATATGCTCAATCTATCTAACTTATACCAAAAACATTAATAAAAACGAACTAAAATACCCGCTAAAATCCAGTCAAATATGCGATAATCATGTTGCTTTTAATGTTAACCAACACTGAAACCAACATCAACCAGAGTTAAACTAAAATTATGCAGCGGAAATAAAACTTAAGAACACGACAAATTAAATTTAGTTCACAAGTAAAAATACTTGTGAACTTGGGTGTACAAACCCAAAAACTATATTACTTTCTTTGTTCACGATCAATACAAAAATATGAAGTAATATATGAAAACTAAAGTATCAAAAACATGATACTAAATACTTGTCGCCTAGTTGAAAAGATCTTCTCCGTTGGTCACGCAACTTCGAATAACTTGTCGATCTCGAACAGTTGCTCCAAGTAGTTTTCGTGTTCTTTCCTTGTTGTGCGTCTCTTACTTGCGTTGCGTCGTATTCTCCTTCTCAAAATCCGTGTGTCAAGAAGTGTTACCAAGCTTTAGTATTCTCTTGTCTTAAATAGACAATCCTAGAATCCTAAACTTGGTAAACAAGTAAAACAAATCCTAAATATAATTTAGGAAAATAAATAAAGTCTTGTACATCAACTAGGAAACAAATAAAGTTCTAAATCTAGTTCCCTAATTTATTTTGTGCCCAAAAAAGGCAAATAACAAAATAGGAATTATTGCCAAGAATAAATTTCTCAACAGATTGCATAAAAACCACATCTTCTTGCAAAGTTCCTCAAATTTGATTGGGGTATCTAGATCTTGTCTTTGTGCATCCCATGTCAATGGTCTATCGCGGTTTGAAAGGCAATTTTCAATCGTCTCGATGTTTCTGATGTGATACGTAGAAGGGGTTTCATCAGGAGATCATTTTGCTGCTTCTCTTATGTGAATGCGGAGACCGTTGATCGTATCCTCACTGATTGACCCTCTTCTCATCACATTTGGGGATGGATATTTTGATATTCGACTGCCTCCCTCAGGTGGTTTCACCAACCTTTGTATTTTTCTTTTTTAATGTCATTTTAATGTGCAAGTTCTCTTCATTTGGCAGGTGGCAGTTCTGACCTACTCTATTTACGCAAGCTAGGTGTGCATGGCGGGCCAATGCCTCCACTGACACTCTCTCATGTGATCTGATTAACCCCATCTCTATTCCAATGGCAGCACTCTGGGGTGTCCCGAGGAGTGTGTTTTGCCAGGCTTCTTTTGCACGTGTCAGGGATTTGTAGAAGGCGGATGGGTCAATGTCTTGCTTTAGAATCTAAATTAGAGGTTGTGGTGATTGCTATCAAGGAGGCTGCTGCTAGGACTTAGAATTGAATTTGGCATTGTTAATTTGTTTACCAAGCATTCTCTTGATCCAAGGTGGACCTAGAGCGAAATCCAAGGTGGATAAAAAGATTATTGGTTAGTGAACCAAGTTTGAACTCTCACTTAGGCACACTGAGTGTCAGTAGCTGATGGGAAATGGTCAAACTCCAATTGTTGGAAGACTAGCTGAAAGGCCAGAGTTGTATCGGAGAACATTTAATTAGATTCAATTAATTAGTCGTCTTCTCCACTATGTTCTTTTCCATTTCTTCTTTTCTTTGTGTGATGAATACTTCTTTTTTCGTTTTTGGTTGCCTTTTTTAAGTTACACCTATGATAATTGATGGATGGAATCTCTGGGCATCATGCACACCGAAAGTGCTTTATTATGTTTGTCATTGGTGTTATTCATAATTTAATAGTTTATTAAATTGAATCTTGATTTTATACGACTTTTGATATTTTTTGCGCGATTATATATGGCGAGGTGGGGAGGAGTGGGGGAGCGATTAGGGGTTGTTTATAATTGGATTTAGTTCGGGGTTTTTTTTCGCTTTTTATTTTAGTGTTGGCATCATGTTCGTTTATTTTCATAGGTTTATTGTTCAATAGAGAAAAAAAAAAAAAAAACATGACAATTAAACATGCCATTCCAGCAAAAAGTGTTGGTGTAACATTATGTTACAAAAAAAAAAAAAAAAAAAAAGCACCAAAACACACAAACTGAAAGCACTTGTAATGAAATAAAAAGCACCAACAAAATTAAAAGGTGCTGCTATTATAATGAAATGGTGGCTTGAAATAATAAGTATAAACCAAAGCAATTTGTACT
>BMAC01000048.1:7384-21077 GCA_014905375.1 Phtheirospermum japonicum | reverse complement strand
AACTAAATTAACCAATATCCAATAACAAGCATAAAACGATTAAGCTAATTAAACTAGTTCTAGCATTAACTAAGAATTAAACTAGAAATTAACTACTAAATTAACTAAGATTTTAGAGAACTTATTGGAACTACTAAAAGCAGTAAAAAGCTCCAGCTATTCCGGAGGTTGAACGTTGATCTTGGGCGAAGAATGAATCCCGAACTCGAATTCGACGTTTTGGACGCGTTGTTCTTCGATCCTTGATCTCCGTCTTCAAATCTCATTATGAGATGTAGAATTATGTGTATTATCAGCTCAAATACCCTAGGGGGTCGTGTGTTCTCCTCAAAATCCGAAATAATGAAGTTTTATATAGATTTTGCATGACTTGGCGCATAAGAAACCCTAAAATCCGAATTCTGGGCCGTCGCGTCGACGGTGCGTCGACGTAGCATCAACTGATGCATGCTAGCGCTCGGCGGGACTCGGCAGACTTGGTCGGCAGGTGCGCGCGTCGGCTGGGCAGGTGCGTCGACGGTGTGCGTCGACATCGACGCTTCAGCAGCTAGCGTCGACGTTGCGTTGACCTTGGTGCGTCGACATCGACGCCTCAGAACGTAGCGTCGACGTAGCGTCGACTGATGCGGTCATGACTCGTTGACACGGCTCGCGTTGACGGTGCATCGACGGTCGCGTCAATCGACGCGACTGAGCGTCGGTCTCCGTTTCTCGATCGTTTGCTACTCGTTTCACCGGAAAGCTTGTTCTTCTATTCTTGAACATCGATCTTCGTCTTTTACGTGCTAAACTCTTTCGGTTACTTAGCTGTAAGGTGAAAAACAACGAAACATCACCTAATTTGTATCAATTAAGATCAAAATGCGGTAAAATAAGCTTGAATTATAAAAATACGAGATGAAGCTTAAATCGTCCAACTTATACCAAAAACAAATATAAAAACGAACTAAAAAGCTAATAAAAATAAGGACAAATCTACTCTAATCAGTTATCCAAAAAGCCATCCCATACCAGAAACCATAGCCATGTGAAATTAATTAAGCATCGTTCCATAACCATTAATGCCAACAAGCCTTTGCTAACCATAAAAGCACAGAAACCCATAAAACCATAAACCATAAAGACATCATCGACCTAAAATAGGTCTGCTAATAAACCACTGCACCCACAAATCATCACTGACCTAATAAAAGCGTCAGCCCATTCTATATAAACCATCACCAACCTAACAAAAGTGTTAGCCCATAACACACTCATAAAATATATGCCGAATCAAGCAAAAAACCATATTAAACCACATATGACCCAGAAAAACCATTCAGGCCCCCAAGTTTAAATAATGCAAACAAGACCAAACAACTAGGTCGCATCAACTCAATAATGCTTGACCATAGACATTTAAGAAAACTACGTAGTCCCCCAAGTTAATGCAACCAAGTATTTCAAACATGTTAAAGTAAATGCCAAATAAACCTATTTTACACATAGGTCGTAAGATCAATAAAACTCATAGAGTCCGTAAAGAACATGTAAAACAAACATGTCTTCTCTCCCAAATATGTAAATCGGACATACCGGAGAACACATTAAACATCCGTTCATAAAGGTGGCACAACAAGTCACATAGGTCATCTCAAACAAAACCAAGTAAGACAGTAACACTTCAGAAATTCACAGACCCAAGCAAACACCAAGGCTAAGAGTAGTTACGTAAACCAAACATACATTCATGATAATCCCTGAACATGTAAGTCAAACATATTCGTTCTATAAGCGACCTCAAACATATAAATCAAACATATCCGAGGTCATAAAAGGAGCATGTAAACCAAACACACTATTTCATTGAACCATTCCTCCCATGACCATCACACCCATTATCAGCTCGCGTGGATTCAAAAGTGAATCAAAACATTCATTATACAAATGCTCTCCCCGAAGGATAAATAATAACTCGTCCCGGAGGGTAATTAAATAGCCCGCCCAAAAGGGTTCATCACCACCGAAATAAATACGAGAGAAGTCCACCCCGATCCAGGGTTTCCTTCTCCCACCATAAGTATATAAACACAATATGAGAGAAGTCCACCCCGATTCAGGGTTTTCTTCTCCCACCATAAGTACATAAACACCATAACCATAAAAACCATCGTCGACCTAATAGAAGCGTCAGCCCATAACCATAAAAACCATCGCCGACCTAATAGAAGCGTCAGCCCATAACCATAAAAACCATCGCCGACCTAACAGAAGCGTCAGCCCATAACCATAAAAAAGCATCGCCGACCTAATAGAAGCGTCAGCCCATAACCATAAAAACCATCGCCGACCTAATGAGAGCGTCAGAATTTAACCATCATCGACCTAATGAGAGCCTCTTTAACCATTATAGACCTAATGAGAGCGTCAGAATTTAACCATTATCGACCTAACGAGAGCGTCATAATTTAACCATAAAACCCATATTGGATCATAAAGTCTAGATCGCACAAGATTGTCAAGACCGTAATGAGATCATAGAGACCTTACCTAGGTCGCAAAGACATGTACTGGGTCGCGGAGACCTAATGAGATCGCGAAGACCATAATATGTTGATTATACATATTCTCCATAACTCAGATCATAAGACCATCAATCCATAAACCATTAATTAATACGACATAAACCCAACATGTGACCAAGCCTTAACCATTTAAGTTAAATCACACACCATAACCATTTAACTCATCCCAAATAAATTTTGTCACTCATATTAAATCGCATAAATCAATTATTCCCCCATATTCAACCACAAAAAAGGACAGAAAATTGGAAACCGTCCCTTTCATGAGATTTTAAAGAGTGTACCCGATACGTATTCATATTGATGGCATAGGAAAATTCACCTCTCCTCGAATACCCAACTGTGCGACTTTTTTGTTTTTAGGTAGCATAATTTCCCAATCACCTTCTTGTGAATGTTTGGACGCGCGACCTGATACATGGCCTTAAATATTGGCGACCTCTTCGCATTGGGTTACCCATCTCCGAGTTACATGTTGGGAAACCCATAAATTAACCACCGATAAATATTAATTAATCTTGCAGGTCCAATTAATCCTCCATGAACCTGTACATTAAAACTCATATAATTGCTCCAGTCTATGAGGCGAGCTGGAGGCAAGTCAATTTTCAAAACCATTATTATAAAAAGTATAATTTGTCCCTCTCACATCAATACAAAACCATATACCATATTAATTCAAATAAAACACATTAGAATATATCCATATTTTCCATAGAGCTTAAGAAATCAAATAGGCCAATAATATGTTAATTAGACATATCCACATAGATTCATGATCAACCAAGTAAAAGAATATGTTAATCAAATATAATTGCAAGCACATAACCAAACAATAAATAATATGTTAATCAAACATATTCATTTAAAACCAAGCATTGCCATTTCCCATAACCATAAACACCATATCACAATCAAGCCATATAAGATCATATAAACTGACACGAAAGTTTTCAGCACATATACCAACTTTGAAGATTTAACTGCTCTGATTGGTAATGAATTAGAGAAAAAAATTATATACCACTGCAAATCCCTACGAGTCTAGTTTCCAACACAAAAATCGTCTCTAAAAAATGATAATCCAAGAGTGAGTTATTACCGTCTTAGTGAAGTGTGGCAGTGCAGTGATTTCATACGGAAATTTGGAAAAATGAGCAACTCTTAGTGTGTTTTCATGAACATACTCATTCAAACACCTTAGCAATTGATAAACACTTAATCTTCAGTCAAGTCTCATATTATATCATATTCGTAGCCCCATACTTTTATCATAAAGAACCAAATAAAACATATGTGTATCTCCATAATCATATAGAATCAAATAAACCATACCCATATCTCTATAATTTCGAACCATATAGAATCAAGTAAATCATACGCATATCCCAATAATCTCAAACCATATAGAATCAGATGAACCATACGCTTATCCCCATATAAATCAATTCAATAAGTAAGTCCACCATATACGCGACCTTATCGCCTTAGACTTCGAGCAACAAAATAAATCGACCTTGAATATTTGGACACGCAACCTCATGCGTTTGTTTGCATTGACCATTTCTGGGTTAAATTCCAAACAAAACATAGAGTAACCCTTAAAAACCAATATTAATACAAACTAAACAAATAGACCTGCACTCAATCCGTTAGTATACGATCATAAAAATAATCGATAAGTAAGATGCGAGCATCGCAACCCTTACTCGCGCCCACAAACCTTAAAACCCAATCTCCACCACCATTCATATTTAACCACTATATATCATAAATATTATACCCAAAATTCAACTTTACCCAACAGTTAAATTGTGCATAACTTAATTTTTAAAATAAACTAGACAAACAGTTTTGGAAAACAGGATCAGCTTCGTTTAAAATTCTTTATAGGAATATTCCGAACACACATTCAAATCTTCACTGTTCAGATTGAAATTCAATATGTTTAGAATAATATATCAAAGTTTCGGCTTGATCCAACGACTTTATTGTACACAATCGTATTTTGAAAAACGCTGCGCAGAATTTTCCGAAAATAAAGTCTGCTTTACTCTAAGATTTATATATATTTCCTCGCATCTCAAAACCCGATCTCCACCATTCATAACGTAATTCAAAAGGTCATTGAGGATTTATAAAAGTCTTGACGCGATCCAACGACTGAAACATTAGAAAATAAATTTTCAAATTTATAGCGCTGTCAGATTTTAAACCTACGAAGATTGTGTATTCTCACGTCTTTCGTTCAAGGACTCAATGTCCCTCTTTCCCACAGACGGCGCCACTTGATAAGACCGAAAAGATTGGTTACCAAGAATATGGGGTACTAACCTCAAATCTGAGATCAGCGACCTGAAACAACTTCTAGATTCGTCACAGCGACCTGATAAGCCTCCAAAAATCCTCCTGGCGACCTACCCAATCCTGCAAAATAACACCTTCAGCCAAGGCGGGGAGCGGCCCCGGCGAAGGTCCTCCGATGCTTAAGTTAGATAGTGCGAGAGATAATTTGAGAGATCAATCTGTCATAAACAACATAGAGCTCCCAACGCCAATGCTAGCGTAGGATGAACAACAAAAAAATAAAGAGAGGTATGCACCTCTTTTATAGAGACAAGAGAAGTGTTCCCCAGCCAGGGTTCCTTTCTCCCACCACAATTCCATAAATACCGTAACCGACTTAGAATTAGAATTTCTCCTGTATGCTAAGTTCCCATAATGAATAAATCTATTACTCGAATTACCAGAATAGACCTGGACCTATTATTGTTTCCATACAGTTCGTCGGGACCCCATAAGACCATCCATATGAGCCCATTCGGGCCTGACATTTATAAAGCACATAACCGAGCTCAGCAACTAGCACCCAACACATAAAAGTATAAGAGATCGCGACCCTATATGAGAACTCATCCGCATATTCCAGGTCGCTACTCTATAAAACCAGCTCGCTATTTGATAGAAACAGCTTGCTCACCTCCCAGAGGATACGCTCCTTCCAAGAGATGAGGTCGATTTCCATAAATACCCTCATATACTACGTATGGATTTTTAGTGACGCGTCAATGAGGACTTTTATCAAGTTAATTGACCCATATTTACATGACAGTTGATTATAGAGGCTTGTTGTTTCGGGATTATATGGTCGGTAAACATTATTCTCAGTAGTGAGGATAGCTGCAGATTATATATACGTTCCATATTACGCATTGCATAAATTTCACAATCACACATGATGTCATCGTCTCTCCATGACATTTGCAAATCTTGTTATATATGCCCTTGGTGAAACTTTTTTAAAAAGGATTTATAGCAATATAGAGTTGTCTACTAGCAGTGACATGTGAGTTTAACAGCATTACAACCTTGATAAATTAGCACAAATAGAACCCATATTTGCACATCACTATGTCACCTTTTATTAGCAACATATATATGATGATATGGCAATAGTGACAATAATAAACACATGTCATCATGATTTGGAGTAAAGTCTTATTTGAAAATAAATTATATCAATGTATAGTTGTCTATATAGCCCTCATAGATGAATTATGAAAGCACTACAATACTGATAAATTAGCACAAATAAAATTCATGTTTGCATAATTAACACTATTAAATTATTTATTTATCACCACATATATGATATGACAACAGTAATAGCAATATGCACGTTTAATCTTCTACAACACTTTACTATAGTAGGATGGACCACGGAACCAGACATGCATAATGAATACAAAAATTAGAAAGCACAATTTCATGTATTTGACAGCAGCGCATCAATAGAACATTTAGCACTGTTTTGCTAATTCCATCTCTTAAAATTCGGCAGGGTTTTTTATCATGGAACAAGGGTGCCTTATTGTATTTCATCACTTTAACCAATTAAGAGCACTAAATACATGTTAAAAACTCAATTCCGTTAATAGCTGAAAGAAAAGTAGCGAGCTTATACAATCAAAGGCGAGCTATGTTATGAGTAATGGCGAGCATAAGAGATTTCACTATATAATCTTTATCAATATTTTTCCATACATAAGATCAATGAAATACACATCTATATATAGAAATTTAACAAACTAATGTCTCCTTAGATCCTTTGGTCAAAAATGCTACAGTACATTCTATCAACGACTAGCTATAATTGTCCGGCCAAAAATGCTACAGTACCATTTGACAGTTGGGATTGGACTGTACTGGACTAGGGCTAACATCATCTGACTTGGCGTAGGCTCCAAGTATTTCCAGCTGGCTCTTGTGACGACCTCTCGTGTTGATACTTATGAGACCTACCAGGTTGACACTCATGCGACCTGAAGTTATCAGGTCGCCAATTAAGTCTGCAAACGTGCGACCTGAATCCATCAGACTTATACTGTCGTTTAACACTGTCCCTCAATTCGAACGAGCTCTTAGACATGATTCACAGTCCGTCTCTGAGTTTGGTGAAGAATTGCTCACTCAAAGGTTTTATCAGAACATCAACAATCTGTTCTGAAGAAAGAACATGCTGCACAGCCAAATGTTGTGAAAGAATAGTATCCCTAAAGAAATGAAGATCAAGTTCAATATGTTTAGTCCTTGCATGTAAAACTGGATTTGAGGCCAGAGCAATTGTGCTCAAATTATCCACCCAAATAGTAGGCATGCTTACTAATCCAACCTTTAATTCCTTGAGCAAATATTTTATCCATGTTATTTCTGCGTGGTGTTTGGTAAACTCTTGTACTCTGCCTCAGTGCTTGACCTTGACACAAAACCCCACTTCTTCGAACTCCATGATACAAGACTATTTCCAGGATAGACACAAGAACCACTTATGAACTTTCTATCATCAAGGTCGGCAGCCCAATCAATGTCCGAAAAAATAGTCAAATTGAAATTTGGAGCTCTCGTATTCTTAATCCATAATCAATGGTGCCTGCTAAGTATCTCAGAATTCATTTTAGTGCTCTCCAGCTCGTATTTAAAGGATTAGTCATGAATTGACTGACCTTGTTAACACTTAAAGAAATCTCAGGTCTTGTAATAGTGACATATTATATACCTCTAACCAGGCTTCTATAAAGAGTAGGATTTATGCCTGTGCTGCTTATTTGAAGTAAACATTGGATTAGGTACCGACTTAGATGACAGCATATTATCTCGCTTGAGGAGCTCTCTGATGTACTGTCCCTGACTCAGATTCATTTCATCAGCGGATGTGGTAAAATGAATTCTCAAAAACTGTTCGATACTGCCTAGCTCCTTAAGTGACAAAACCTTTTCAAATTGGTAAAAACTCAAGCGACCTCATTCTCATTATTCCTTGTAATCAGTATGTCGTCTACATAGATGAGGAGATAAACTCTTGACCCATTCTTCAATCTGTAAAAAAGGGAAGCATCAGCTTTTGAACCTGTGGATTTAAGACCATGAAGTATTCCTTGAATTTTTCCAAACCATGCTTTAGAAGCCTGTTTAAGCCCGTAAATAGCTTTGGTGAGTCTGCAAACAAGATGTTAATCCTTTTATTGTTCAAAACCGGGAGGTTATTTCATATAGATAACTTCTTGTAAATATTCATGTAGGAATTCATTATTAATATCAAGATGCTTAACATCCCATCCACAAGAAATAGCAATACTTAAGATTATCCTTATTATTGTTGGCTTGATAACTGGACTGAAAGTTTCAGAAAAATCAAAACCATCTCGCTAAGAGAAACCTTGAGCAACTAGTCTAGCAACTGAACCATCCGTGTTTCTCTTGGTCTTAAACAACCATCTGCAATCAATTATATTTCTCCCCTCAGGTGTTGGAACCAAAATCCAAGTATGATTCTTGATCAGTGCATTGTATTCAGTCTGCATAGCTTGTTTCAAAAATTCAATCTTAAGAGCTTGATGATCATTTAATGGTTCATCATCCTCATGTATTACTTCTGTAGAGAGTATTTTGGGCTTGTATATACCGACTTTAGACCTGGTCAGCATAAGATGTAAGTTTTGAGGTTGACATGGTGCTGAAGAACCAGAGTGATCATTAGAAAGGGGTGGAAGTTGAACAACAAGGGGAACAGTAGTGTTAGAGGTTTGAGGTGTATTGGAGTGAGCATGCCGAGGTGGTTGATATGAAGAAAGAGTTTGATTAGGTAATGTGACTGGAGATGTGGGATCATTATTCATAGGTGTTGATGGTGTGTCTGTTTGAGAAGGTGAGATGGGAAAGGTATGTTATTGAGGTGGTGTTAGGATGGATGGAAAAGGGGACAAGGTGAGATGTAGAGAGTAGGCGACCTGTTTAAACTTTTATGGGAACTCATGCTCACTGAACACAACATTTCTGGGACAAGGTGAGATGTAGAGAGTGGTGTTTGGACTTTTTTGTACACTTTTTTGTTACCTTTTTGTGTCGCATTCGCGTGTGTATTGCTTGCATTTACGGGTTTTAGGAGTCGTTTTGGCCAATTTTGTTAGTTTTAGGGTTTTATAGCTTTTGTGCGGTTTTTAGTAGTTTTTCGTATATTCTTACTCTTTTTCATTGATTTCTCTTTGTATATATCTTGTATTTAAGTACCTTATCTCCTTGGGTACAAAAAAATAAAAAAAAATAAAAAGAAAGAAAAAAAATGATGATGAATAAACAAGGATAAGTTATAAATCCTTGTAGTTATTAAATAATAAAACGTGCAACTCTTGCACGATTCCTCTTTTTCCTTTTTTTAGATTTTTTTGTTAAAGAGAGTTGTGGACGATTGGGGCTAGTAGGGAGCCGATTAACGGTTCGACCGTGGATAGACCTTAGCCGGGGCAAGGATGAGGGGACCGACTTGGAGGGTTACCTAGTACTTTTAGGTTCCGGGAGTCGATCTAAACTTTCTTTGTCAAGACATCTTTTTCGTCCTTTTAGCCGAGCTAACAAGCATTTTAGCATACAACGCCTCAGATTAGGTTTTTGTGCATTAGATTAGGATCACTCGGGATAGTTTTGTAATTCTAGATTACTATTTCTTAAGGACAAGCAATCATTCTAAGTGTGGGGTGGTTGATTTGTACTTTTTTGTTACCTTTTTGTGTCGCATTCGCGTGTGTTTTGCTTGCATTTACGGGTTTTAGGAGTCGTTTTCGCCTATTTTGTTAGTTTTAGGGTTTTATAGCTTTTTTACGATTTTTAGTAGTTTTTTCGTATCTTTTTACTCTTTTTCGTACTTTTGGCCGTAGGATGACCAAGCGGAGCCCGCGCACATTTGGAGGCATCCCACTCGACTCGGATTGGAACGGACAAGCAAGGTAACTTAGTGCGAACGAGGAGCGACAGCCGGCGGACGTTTAGAGGGGAAATGAGAAAACTGAGCCGGGAGCAGCCGTACCAGTCGATCGACTGGCTTTCAGTCGATCGACTGATGATCCAGTCGATCGATTGGAACTCTCAGATCGACTGCTCGGTAGTGAGTTTGCCAATTTTGAGGAAGCAATCGATCGACTAGAACTCAGTCGATCGACTGGCAGTCAATAGACTAGTTCTCAGTCGATAGGACCATCTCTCTCCAACCTTATCCAACTCCTCCTTGGTGGAATTTGGGGCTTGCTCCATTTCCTCCAAGCCTTTACTCTTGCATTTCAAAACCCTAGCTCATAAATCCCTAGTTTAGTGTAGTTTAGTTTAACTTAAGTAGTTAGTTTAGTTAGGTTTAGTTATTCTTAGCAAGTGTGGGAGAGGGTGACACCTCCTTCATTTGTTGTTCTTGTTTTTTTGGAGTTCTTATTGTATTTTGAAGATTGTAAGCTAGACTTTGAAGCACTTGTTTGGAGAAAAAATTGGTAGTAATCTTTCCCCTTAATGTTATGTGTTATTATTGTGTTGTTGTAATTTCTCTAGTGTAGGTTTAATTGCTTTGTATTGTTTTTCATCTTCTTGTTTAGCAAAAACTCCATTGTAGCATAGTCTTGAAGCTTTTTACCTCTTTTAGCTAGGCAAGCTTTTGGTTCTTAAAAGATATGTGAAGCTTTCCTCTTTGAGCAATTTGACTTTTACCCATTTAATGCTTTTGACATATTTTAACTTTCAAGCTTTGTTTTTCCCTCCAATTTCCATTTCAATTTGCAAGCCTTCTTAGTTTAGTAAATTCTAATTTATGCAATGTTGTTAATTGGGCTTAGTTAATTTCATCAATTAATTACTTTCAAACATGCTTTAATTCGTATTTGATGCAACTAGTTTAGTAATTACGGGTTCAGGGTCTAAGTTCGTTTAGAGCCATTAGTCGGAGCTTGTTGAGAATTGGGATTGACGACCCCAATACTTGATCAACATTTTGGATTGACAACCCCGAATCGTGGATTAAGTGCTCAGTAAAAACCGATTGATCGTGGAGACAAACCGAACACCCTAAACCCAATCATTTTTAATTAAAGTCTCCTTTTAAAGATTTAGCATAAAACTCAAACCAAACCAATGACTTAATTCTTTATTAGTTTAGATTAGTTTAATTTAGTTCAACAAGTGAGTAACTAAAACCACCGACCGCCGATAATATCATCCTCGAGAGATACGACTCGGGAAAGCTTACCACTCTACAATCAACTCCGTACTATTGCGGAGATGATTTCTTAGAGTGCTGAGAATTCTCCGATCAAATTTTGGCGCCGTTGCCGGGGATAGATTAAGGCTAATGGTGTTTTTAATTATTTCTCTTGTTATCTTAGTTTGTTGTTAATTTAGATTTTTATTTTACTTTCGATGCTCGTAATCCTTTGTTGAGTGTTGTGTTTGCAAGGTACTCATTTGGGAAGCCCGATGCCGCTCGCCCACACTCACGACAATCAAAGGATGCCTCTTCCGCTTGATTGATCTGGTCGAGGATGGCAAACTACCAAGCTAGTTTGCCATACGACGACCCTTATATCCAAACTCCCAATTATCTAAGCCCTTACATCCAAACTTTCGAGTATCCAAATCCGTACACCACTACCCCAAGCTATCGGGTCCCCTCGACATATGATGACCCGTATGCTTCGATCGGCCGAGAATGGGCCCAAAATTTTGATTATCCCGGCCCAAGCCCTTCATATTCTCTATCGATTAGACATCCCCATAACCTGAGCATGGATCCGTATGCACTGACTCGTGGTCTTTATGATCCGTATTTTGACGATCCATATGCTCAACTTGCCTCGCCTTCTTCTTACTCGAGCTTTGACTCGTATGCTCCCCAAATTCATGATTCATATTTTTGGAGCTACGACTTTTACGACCTACCCACCTTGAGTTCGTATACTCCGAACAACGACCCGTACACCTCACTTTTTCAAGATTTGTTTATGACCCAACTCCCGGACTTAGAGTCTCTCTTCGCCGAGCTCGTGGAATGCCTTGATCGTATGGAGACTCAAATAGAGCAAATTGCCAACGATGTAGACGAGCTTAAACAACCTTGTGTTGACGAGATGCCCATCTTTGATGTGGTGGATCCTAGTTTCGTTTATGGCAATTCGAGCTTTGACGGTCTTGTGAAAGAGGGGTGCAAGGAGGTGGAGTTAGAAGGTGAGGAGAAAGGGTCGGAGGTTGGCGTTACCCCTCTCGTGCTTCTTGAAGACGTTGTAGTGGAAATTGAGGGGGAATCAATTTTGGGGTCTCCAACGGCATTTAGAATGTCGAGACTACTTTCTTTTGGCGAGGATGGGGAAGTTGTGCCGGTTTTGGAGGATGTGGAGTTAATCGAGCCTCTTTTGCCGCCACCCGATGCTTTGTTGCTACTTGACCAAGTGGAGGTGGAAGAGGTAGTGGGGGATGTGTTGGATCCTACTCTCTCGTGCCCGACTACGACTACTTCTAAAGTCGTGAGAGAGGAGATGACGGTCGGGGAGAAGAAGGAGTACGTCGACCCGTTTTGGGACGATCACGTTTGGGTGGTCGACTACTCACTCTTCTGACCACCAAAGCAAGCCCGCTCTTTTATTGGTTTGACATTCTGGCTTGCCCGACGTGCCCGCCTTGGTGATTTTTGTCACCCGGTATGTCTACTCGAGAACACCAAGGCGTGGCATGATCGCCACCTCTTCTTGGATCCCGGATAGCGTTAATTGTATAAATCTCCGAGCTATAGACGTTAAAGTAGCGCTTATTGGGAGGCAACCCAATTAAAAAAAAAGAAAACAAAACAAAACAAAATAAAAAGAGAAAAAGAGAAAATCCAAAAAAAAATGGAAATTTCAAAAACCAAAAAGATTTTCATTTTGTATATAACTTGTCTTTGAACCCCCCATTGGTTTATTTCTTGTAGGTTGCTTGCCTCGACTCCCGGAGAGGACTTATGCACGACCACGTCACCACAAGCTCAGAGATAGGGGCGTTTCCTTTTCCCTTACACTTTTTACCGCATTTTTCTAGCTTAATATGCAATGAGGACATTGCTAGGTTTTAAGTGTGGGGTGGTGGTTAGGGTTCTTCTTAGGATTTTTAAGTTGATGCATGCTTGCTTGTGTTAATTTGAGTAGCGTGTGTGTTATTTTTGCTTGGATCCTTGGCGAAGTGACGCGGTTTTGATGATTTGGTTAGGGAGTTTAGATTCTTGATCGGATTTAGTGTACTTAGGTAATTTGACTCGTTGAAAACTTTGTTCAGCTTTAGCTTCGTGCTATCCTTGATCTCCTATAGAACTAGTGCCTCAACTAGCCTCGTCGTCGAACACTCTCTATAGGATTTTATTTTGTATTTTGGAGTCGTCAATTGCTCCATGTGCTCGATCGAGAACATTGTAAGTTGCTAGTAGCAACGAGTGGTCGGAGCCGTTGATTTCTCTTTGTATATATCTTGTATTTAAGTACCTTATTTCCTTGGTTACCAAAAAAATAAAAAGAAAGAAAAAAAAAGAAGAAAAAGAAAAAAAAAATGATGATGAATAAACAAGGATAAGTTATAAATCCTTGTAGTTATTAAGTAATAAAACGTGCAACTCTTGCACGTTTCCTCTTTTTCCTTTTTTCAGATTTTGTTTGTTAAAGAGAGTTGTGTACGATAGGGGCTAGTAGGGAGTCGATTAATGGTTCGACCGTGGATAGACCTTAGCCGGGGCAAGGATGAGGGGACCGACTTGGAGGGTTACCTAGTACTTTTAGGTTTCGGGAGTCGATCTAAAC
>BMAC01000047.1:1980238-2008448 GCA_014905375.1 Phtheirospermum japonicum | reverse complement strand
TAGGCCGCCCAACTTTGGATATGGTAACGTAATCTGGTCGCCGGAGCGGCGAACCTCCTCTGGTAGTTCAGGGACTGTCGGCGGTGGAGAGCTAGACATCCTGCAAAATCTCACAGAAACACAGAACCAAGAACAGAAATTCGAGAGAATTGGAGAGGAGAAAGGATTCTGAGAGTTGTAATTCGAAAGGGGTTTGGGGATTGTGATCAAACGGTAAAAAATTTCAGCTTTTTATCCTAAAAAAGTGACCGTTGTAAGAGGGAGAGAGAGAGTAAAAAATAAAAGGAAAATTCCCAAAAATTCTCACCGGTTGATTTTAGGAATAAAACACGATTTTTAATTCCTTTTTTTTTTGTTTAAAGCACCACTCCTCCTCAAAATAGGCTTCATGACCACATAAATTAACCCACTAACTCTTTCCACAAGCTCCCTTTTTTTTATAAAAAATTGTATGACTTAATCTACAAAATAGGCCGAAAAATACAAAGCTGATTTTTATGAACCATCAGCACAGTTTTACCTATCTTGTGGATATCCTGAAGAGATTGGTGGTGGTAGCTCTTCAAACCCACCACTATCAACATCGCCGCCTGATTTGCATGCGCCTGATTCTCTTGCTGCCGTGCCTGTTCCATCGCCGGTCGATGCTACGCCGGTTACTCAGGTGTTCCCTGGACAGCCCGGGAACGAGATTGACGTCGATAAACCCCCCGATTTAGCTTTTGTGGCTGAGACCTTTGGCCGCGTAGGAATCCTACCTTGAAGCGGTCCAGGCGTTTGCGCAACATACCGCCCGGCATTGTGCCGCCCGCAGTCCCAAAGAGCAAGGCAGGTCCGCGCCGCCACGTGCCGATTGAACACATGAATCTCCAGGAGGATATTGTTGTGGAGTCTGATCCCGATGATCATGATTTTCAGCCTACTGCTCCGATTGCCGGAGATGTGCCGCCGTCTGCTTCTGCTCCCAGTTTGCCGGAGAAGAAGGGGTTTACTCGCCGCAAGCAGCTTGTACGTAAAACCGATAGGAGACCCGGCCTGAGGAAAGATAGTGTCTCTCCRAGCCAGACAAAGGTCAAAGTCTCTCCCAAGTCTTCTGCTACTGAGTACTCTTCGCCTCCATATACTGTGCTGGATTTTATTACAGGCGAAGTTACTAGTTCRGCCAAGTCYCCTGCTGATATTCCCCCGCCGTCTCCAGTTCGTGCTGCATCACCTGWGTTTGACACAGGTKTTTTTGAAKATTCCRCTGACTRTTCAATGGATGTGCCCTTGAAAGATGTTTTTGCTGCTTTCAAAAAGGACAAGAAGAACAAGCAGACAGCTGCAAAGGATGATGTTGTTAGTTATGTTGGTAGTCTCTTACCAACATTGAGTAACTCTAAGTCTGTCTCGTCCTCCCGCACTGCATCTGTCCCTGATCCATCACATTCTCCCGCGCAATCCTCCTCGGCTGCCTGTGATCACTCCCAGTCCTCATCTGGCGCTGCTACTCCTACACCCGAGATTGAGGACATGGAGCCATTTTCAGAGAATTTTTTGACCGCTGAGGCTGCTGAGCTGTTTGATGTTTATCAAACTCGCCATATGATCGCTGAGAGAAAAGTGCCGATTGATTTGTTTGAGCGCCACAACCTGATAGCCTACCTCCGATTTCATGGTATGTATTCCACAGTCTCTACCGCCATTCCATTTGTTAGAGACATAGTTCTTGAGTTCTATGCAAATATGCTGCCCTCGATTGTTGATTTAAGTTCTGTGAACTATGGGAAAGTTTTTTTGCGTGGTAAGGTGTTTGCCTTTACCCCTGACTTAATTGATGATTTGTTTGGCACCACTACACATCGGGGTAATTTTTCTGTGGATGATATGGATGAGGTTGTGTCTTTTTTATCGGGTGGGATGGTACATTCGTGGTTTGAGCAACTGCCAAGCATTATCGGGTGGGATGGTACATTCGTGGTTTGAGCTCCGCCGACAGTCCCTGAACTTCTGCGTTAGCTCTTCGAGTAGGGATTGCTTCCACCCATTTTGATACGTAGTCGACACCAACAAGGATGTACTCAAAATKRCCACTCTTAGGGAAAGGTCCCATAAAGTCTATCCCCCATACATCGAAAATCTCTACCACATGGTTGGGTACCTGTGGCATTTCGTCTTGCTTACCTATGTTTTCGGTTCGTTGGCAGTTGTCACAAGTTTTGCAATATTCAAACGCATCAGCAAATAAACCCGGCCAATAAAATTCGGCTTGTAACACTTTAAACGCCGTCTTTTGAGCTCCAAAATGCCCTCCATGGTCATGGAAAAATTGGAGAATGCTCCCCATTTCATCGTTCGGAATGCATCTCCTATTTAGACCATCCTTGCAGCGTTTGAAAATATCGGGATCATCCCAAAAGTAGTCCCTGCATTTACTAAAAAATCTCTTCCGTTCTTGGTAGGATAAAAGTTAGGCACTATTTTGCAAACAAGATAATTCACAATATCAGCGTACCAAGGAGTAATTAATTGCTCAAGATTAAAAAAATTTTCATAAGGAAAAAGATCGTTAATCATAAATTTCTCCCCCTCATTCTCCTCAATTATCATTCTAGACAAGTGATCCGCCACAACATTTTCACAACCCCGTCTATCTTTTATTTCCACATCAAATTCTTGTAGCAACAAAATCCACCTAATAAGGCATGGCTTACTTTGTGGTTTGGAGAACAAATGGCGCAAAGCAGCAGGATCAGTGTGTACAATTACCTTAGCTCCAACTATATATGGTCTAAATTTGTCAAGCGAAAATACGACTGCCAATAATTCTTTTTCAGTTGTGGTATAATTACGTTGAGCATCGTTTAGCATATAACTAGCATAATCAATGACCCTAAGAACTTTTTCCACGCGTTGTCCCAAAACAGACCCCACCGCCTCGTTAGAGGCATCACACATGATTTCAAAGGGTAAGGTCCAGTCGGGAGCAACAACCACAGGGGCAGACGTAAGACTCGCTTTTAATTCATTAAACGCATGCAAATATTTTTCATTAAAAATGAAAGGAGTATCTAAGGTCAATAGTTTGCAAAGTGGACGACTTATTTTTGAAAAGTTTTTGATAAAACGTCTATAAAAACCTGCATGACCACGAAAACTCCTAATCCCTTTAACATCTCGAGGCGGAGGGAGGGTTTCAATTACATCAATTTTTGCCATATCAACCTCCAGCCCCTTTCTAGAAACAACATGGCCTAGAACAGTACTACTTTTTACCATAAAATGGGACTTCTCCCAACTCAAAGTTAGATTTTTCTCAATGCATCGTTCTAGAACTCTTGACAAATTAGACAAACAATTATCAAAAGATGACCCGAAAATTGAAAAACCATCCATAAATATTTTAAGAAAATCATCAATAAAATCACTGAAAATTGAGAGCATGCACCTTTGAAAAGTTGCTGGTGCGTTGCACAGGCCAAAGGGTATTCTTCGAAAAGCGAATGTACCAAAGGGCCATGTGAACTTTGTCTTGCTCTGATCTTCTGGAGCGATGGCCACTTGATAATAGCCCAAAAGGCCATCCAGAAAGCAGTAAAATTCGTGTCCCGCAAGATTGTCGAGAAGTTGGTCAATGAACGGTAGAGGAAAATGATCCTTATGAGTGGCCGCATTTAACTTCCTATAATCGATGCACATACGCCATCCGGTAGTTAGTCGGGTTGGCACTATCTCACCCTTTGCGTTTTCGGCGATGGTGATACCTCCTTTCTTTGGAACCACATAGATTGNATTTTTCATTAAAAATGAAAGGAGTATCTAAGGTCAATAGTTTGCAAAGTGGACGACTTATTTTTGAAAAGTTTTTGATAAAACGTCTATAAAAACCTGCATGACCACGAAAACTCCTAATCCCTTTAACATCTCGAGGCGGAGGGAGGGTTTCAATTACATCAATTTTTGCCATATCAACCTCCAGCCCCTTTCTAGAAACAACATGGCCTAGAACAGTACTACTTTTTACCATAAAATGGGACTTCTCCCAACTCAAAGTTAGATTTTTCTCAATGCATCGTTCTAGAACTCTTGACAAATTAGACAAACAATTATCAAAAGATGACCCGAAAATTGAAAAACCATCCATAAATATTTTAAGAAAATCATCAATAAAATCACTGAAAATTGAGAGCATGCACCTTTGAAAAGTTGCTGGTGCGTTGCACAGGCCAAAGGGTATTCTTCGAAAAGCGAATGTACCAAAGGGCCATGTGAACTTTGTCTTGCTCTGATCTTCTGGAGCGATGGCCACTTGATAATAGCCCAAAAGGCCATCCAGAAAGCAGTAAAATTCGTGTCCCGCAAGATTGTCGAGAAGTTGGTCAATGAACGGTAGAGGAAAATGATCCTTATGAGTGGCCGCATTTAACTTCCTATAATCGATGCACATACGCCATCCGGTAGTTAGTCGGGTTGGCACTATCTCACCCTTTGCGTTTTCGGCGATGGTGATACCTCCTTTCTTTGGAACCACATAGATTGGGCTTACCCATTTGCTGTCGGAGATGGCAAAAATGATTCCTTCGTCTTTAAATTTAAAATTTTCTTTCTTAACCACCTCATAAAGCGTTGGTGTCAGTCTCCGTTGACTGTCCCTCATAGGCCTGGCATCGGGTTCCATCTCGATTCTATGCATGCAAGTCACGGGGCTTATTCCTTTGATGTCGCTGATGCTCCATCATATTGCCTCCTTGTGGTTGCTTAACACCGCAACTAATTCCTTCTCCTCGTGCTCCGATAAGGCTGAGTATATGATGACTGGTTTCGTTTCGTTGGGCTCGAGGAAAACATACTTAAAGTGGCTCGGTAGCGGCTTTAACTCTATCTTTTGACCAAGTTCGGGTGCAGTGGCTATTTCACACAATTCTTCATCAAAATCGTCAATCTCTTCATGGTCTTCGTCGATCTCATTCAAATCTATCTCTAACATCTCGGCCACCCTGTTTAAAATTCTGTGTCATCCTCGACGCTTAACTCATCTAGCACAGTGATCCCCTTAAGCTCGTGAACACAGGAGGAAATCGGGTCAACAAACGAGAAATCTTCATTCATGTAGGGCGAAGGAGTGTTGTGGATATCTTTCATCGAAAATGTGATTGTCTCGCCCATCACGGATAAGGTCATCCTCCCTTTGTGTACGTCAATTAGTGTACGAGAAGTGGACATAAATGGTCGACCAAGCAAAATAGTATGTTCGGTGCCCTCCTTCGGAACCTCGCCGACATCTAGTATGACGAAATCGACTGGAATCACAAGCTCACCAAGTTGAACTAGAACATCCTCGACTATGCCAAGTTGTTGTCTAATTGATCGGCCCGCTAATTGTAGCCGCATCGTCGTTGGTCTCATTGTCCTCAAATCGAATTCCTTATAAAGGGAAAAAGGCATCGAATTGATTCCTGCTCCAAGGTCAAGCATGCCTCGTGCTGTCTGTCCGTTTCCCAAGGTGATGGTTATGCAGAAACTGTCGGGGTCTCTTTCCTTTTTGGGTAGAGGCCCTTTGCATATGGCGCTCACCTCCTTTGTTAACTTAACTTGCTGAAGTGTCTCCAGACGCCGTTCCCTCGCGACTAATTCCTTGAAAAATTTCACGTACGCGGGTATCGTCTTGATTACGTCTAACAGAGGAAGATTAATGTTAACGTTTTTGAGCAGATTATAAAGTTCCATGAACTTTTTATTCTCTTTGGCTTGGCGTAGGCGACTTGGGAAAGGAACCTTGTCTCGAATAGTGGTTGGCGATGCCTTTGGAGGCTTGGTGGAATCGTCATCTGTTACTGGAGAGGGTACTTGATTCGGGGACCTCCCTTTTAACGACCCAGGAATGTACGGATTCGGTGACTTATGCATTTGGTCAACCGATTTAGGGTCATTGTTCGTAGGCAGCCCCTCATTTGCAATATTAGTGTCCCCTTCGTTCTTTTCTTCGACCCCATTATCTATAGTCTTCCCACTTCGTAGAATATGAACCGCGGAAGCTTGCTCGGGTTGGCTCGAAAACTTCCCCTTTTCATTGTCATGTTTGGCCATGAATGTCGCCATTTGCCCCATCATTTTCTCCAAGTTCTTCACGCTCTTAGATAAGTCATCCAAGACCTCTCCTTTCTTATTAACTTGCGTGGTCAGATTTGTCAATCCATCCCTGTTTCTGATTTTCTCGGTGACTTGGTTTTGTCGCCAAATTAGCAGTTGATCGTTTGGCTGTATAGGAACAGGTGTCGGCCCAGCTGGTAGTGATTTGCTCGGTGGTGGCTGTGTTGATTTAGTTTGTGCTAGGGTGAAATGTGGATTTTCAGGGCCCCATTTTAAGTAAGGAGAGTTACGATTTGCATTAAATTTAGGATTTGTCGGAGGCCTGTGCTCATAGGTTGGGAGATCTATGTTGCGTAATTGGTCTTTGATGGCGTGCGCTTCAGCGTCGCTATCTTCGTGATACCCCATCGTACATGAATCCCCCGAATGCCCTTGCTCTCCAAAACGGTTACATGCCTCGAAGGTCTCGTTACTTGGCACCTCGGTTGCCTCGTTAACCCTTATCTTCCGTGGTCGAGAGCTCGTTTGCCTCGACTTTTCGATCATTCTTTCAAATAGTTGCTTGGCAGCCATCGCTGTCAAATTCCCAAAATCTCCTCCAGCAGCTACCTCTACGTTATTCTTGTAAGAATCTATAAGTCCCTCGTAGAAGAGTTGATTCACCATTCCCGGAGAGTTGTGATGATGGGGGCAAGCTTGCAACAAAGATTTGAAATGTTCCCACGGCTCGTGAAATAATTCCTCGTCTTGCTGGACAAAGTTGGCTATTTGTCTCCTTATGTGGCCCGTCGTCTGAGCTGAGTAGTACTGATTAATGAATTTGTCGCTCACCATGGGCCAGTCGACCAGAAATCTTGGTTCCAGTGATAGTAGCCAAGACTTGGCTTTATCCTTCATGCAACTCAGAAAACACACCATTGGAAGGTCTTCGTGATGAAGTCCCGGGGATGGAATACTACTAACTTCGGCATAGAACTCCTTAAGGAACGTCAGTGGGTCTTCGTTGGCGAGGCCGTGAAATGTCGGAAGGTTGTTGATGATATGAGGTTTCAACTCGAAGTCTCTCGCAGTTCTACCCAACACAATTGCCGAACTATAGGGACCCACTTGAGGGATCGTGAACTTTCTTTGTCTCGGTTCGCGCGCCTCCCGTTGGTATCTTTCTTGGTTATTTGGCCTCGCGTATTTGTTTCTCTCATGGTACCCGTAATTTGCGAGCCACTCATTGACCGCTCATCGCCATGGTATGATCTCTCGGAATAGTCGTCCGGAACGTGACGGTAGCGATTATCTCCTCTTCTTTGGCCGTCATTCTGGTCTATTACGTGTCGTTGAATATTCTCCCAGTACGCTTAAGGCTGTACTGGTCCGTCGGGATGAATTGTCTCACTCCCGTACCCAATTCTTTGTTGCACGGGTGGATGCCTTGGTGGCTGATCGTCCTCGTTGTTGTGGGCTTGGTTGTCTAGTCGCAACATCGTTTCCGGAATCGGATCACAAATAAAATCAGTCGTGGTAGACGATTCACTTGTGGATGAGTGAGGTGGTCTCACTTGATTCGAACGATGAACGTTGTCGATGAATGGTGCAAGTTCGAGCCTAAGCGATCTACGACCTTGCATGAACTCAACAACAAATCAAACGTATCGACTAGAGAAAATAATTATACAAACAAATGACTAAAAAAAAAATGAACAAACATATTTTTGAAAACCTTTGTATATTCCCCGGCAACGGCGCCAAAATTTTGATTCAAGCTTTTGTGTTCCTACTTATGAAATTTTTTCAAAAGATCAATAGCTTGCCCGCAAGAGAACGGGGTCGCGCGTAGTTTGGCAACTTGACTCGAGTCGTCTCTCGAGGAACATACAATCGGAATTTTAAATAGTTTTTTCAACACAATAACACATGTAAACTAAAGAAATTAATCTAGAACTTAAACGAGATCAATTAGCATAAACGAACATCAATTATCTAGAACGCGATGTAAACAAAATGAATTAACTAAACGAGAATGATAACCAATCATTAATTAAACTGAGATTACGAGTTTAATACCAAAAGTATCTAGGGTTCTAAGCATGAAACAATTCAAAAACAATAATTGAAAAACAACTACTTAATTGCATAAATTAAACTACGAAAACGAATAAAGGGTTTAGAGTACTTATTAAACTAGAAAGCGTAGTAAATTCTCCAACTTATCCGGAGAGGTGGTTGATCTCGGTCGAAGAACGGATCACGAACGGACGGTTGGAGCTTGGGGATCCTCGAATCTTCGATCTTGATCAATTGTTGTTATAAGAATGAGGACGGTGTTATTCTCGAGCCAAAAGATCAAATATTCAGAGTATGGGTGAGAGGTGTCTCCTTATGGGACGGACTTGGGGGGGTTTATATAGATTTCCCTTAACTTGGAGCATAAGAAACCCTAAATTCCCGATTCTGGGCCGCCGCGTCGACGGTGCGTCGACTGACGCGTGCAGGCGCTCGGCGTCGCTGCATGCCTGGGTGTGCGCGTCGGCCAGGCGGATGCGTCGACTGACGCGGTCATGGATCGACGCTTCAGCAAGTTGCGTCGATGGTGCGTCGACTGACGCTTCTTCAGTTGACGCTTTAGCAAGTTGCGTCGACGGTGCGTCGGCTGATGCTCCTTCAGTCGACGCTTCAGCAAGTTGCGTCAATGGTGCATCGACTGACGCTCCTTCAGTCGACGCTTCAGCAAGTTGCATCATCGGTGCGTCGGCTCTGCGTCGACTGACGCGGATCATGGCTCGCGTCGACAGGGCGTCGACGCTCACGTCAGTCGACGTGATAGGGCGTCTTCCTCAGATTCTCTATCTCTTTGCTACTCGTTCACCGGAAAGCTCGTTCTCTATTTCTTGAACATCAACTTCATCTAATTATGCGCCGAACTCTTTTGATTACTTAGCTGTAAGGTGAAAAACAACGAAATATCACCTAATTGCATCAATTACGATCAAAATACGATAAAATAAGCTGGAACTATGAAAATAAGAAATTAAGCTTAAATCATCCAACTTATACCAAAAACAAATAGAAAAACACTAGCAAAGAGGAAAACCTAAAAACACTACTGAAATAAGAACAAATATGTGCTAATCACTTAGCAAAGAGGAAAACCTAAAAACAGGTATTAAAAAAACCCAGTTTCAATAGCCTCGTCAAAAGAATAAATCTAAAAAAGATGTGATGCTCATCTCGAACTCAACTCAATTCGTGTTCGACTTGACTGAAACCCATGCTCGATTCCATAAATATTTCAACCAAATTCAAAACACAATTTTTTTAAAGTTGGATAAAAACTCAAAACAATCTGGAACAAAGCTCTATTCGATTCTATCCCGTTTCAATTACACCAATAAAATTATACATGATTCACCATTATATTATTTCGAATAACTCAAAAATAAAACCCTAAACCAAAAAAGTACCAAATTCACAACAAACACAAAAGCAATCAAAAATCCAATAGAACATAACCCTAAAAAAGCCAAAAAACTATACCTGCTCTGCGTAGATCTTACCCTTAACCAAACCCTTTCTTCAAGAACGCAATCCCTTTTCTCCACCAAAAAACACATCAAACCCTAACATTCAAGAATATATTAAACACATACAGGTGAACTTTATTGAAAGAACAAAAAGATTTCATGCCACGACCACAATAAGTCCCAAAAGAGAAATACAACCTCACAAATTTAAAAAAGGAAAATAATAAATAAAAATAAAATAGAGTACAGAGGAGGAGATTGGAATTACTTGGAACAAATTAGTAAGTGGACTAAACTGAAACAAAGGATAAAACTAAATATCAAATACACTAAAATAAAGAAGAAGAAAAAAAGAATGATGATGAGAACAAAACACAAACAAAACATTAAAAGCTACGGACAATTCATCTTTCCGTGAGAAAACCTTTCTTCACCTTGGGTTAACTGGTGCTTCAAGAGGCTTCATGGTTCTCTGTGTTCTAATCTTCAAACTGGGGTTCTGATGTGTGATTTGAATAAAATAAGAAAACATCTTTGGGCACCGTATAGCTTTATCTTATTTTAATTATTGATTTGTTTGGCTTTATCTTTTTGTAAAGATGGCCCTCTTCAGTAATTATTAATTATTTAGCCCCCCTATATTAGTAGATTCAATGTATCCAAACTAAAAATCAAATAAAGCGTTAAATAATATTTAATAAATAAATAATGAATCCTGCACATTTTGAACCATGTAGCATGACTGGCACATGCTCCAGTTGTACGGAGTAATTAGTTTGAAACCCCAAGTCTGTAAAAACTAATTTGAATAAATACAGGCGCAAAAAATATAAATCTGCCAAAGATATAAAACCGCATATATAAGAACTGCAAAAGATATATAACCTAATTAGTACAGATCTGCAAAAGATATATAAGATCTGTAAAGAAAATACAACCGCATATAACCACAAAAAATCGAGATCGAAAACTAATTTGAAATCGCATATCAAAAATCTGAATAAAGATATATATCCGCAGATTTGAAAACTAATTTGAATAAAAGTAGATCGAAGTCTTTGCAGATCGAGAAATCAAAAATAATTAATACGAAAGCAAACATTAATTGATCGAAAAAAGCAGATAAAAATTACGAAAGATTTGAAAAAAGACTGAAATTAAAAAAAATACAACCACAGTTTAAAATTAGAAACAAAACTTGAGCGAATTACCAGTCTCTGGGAATTCATTATGCGATCTTCTAATTCTTTGATTTTTTTTTCAAAGAATCGACCACTACATAAACCCGAGGCCTTCTTTTAGATTTTTCTATGATCTGATGAAGATTTATTAGAAAAATCCAATGGGGAATCGAATTTGGAATGGAGGAGAGAATTTGAAATAAATAAACAAACTGTAGTTTTTGTTAGGATTAAAGGAATGAAAAATGAAAAATAAAATGTTTGTAGAAGAAAAAATAATAATAATGAAGAGAGAGGGATGCACAAACCCTAGTTTCTTAAGGAGACGAAAGAAAGAGAAAAAGTACTGTTTCAACCCAAAAAATGACCACCTTTGAGAATGCCTGAAACCTTGAACACCTTCATGATCTGCACCACAAACAAGAGTTAGAAAGGACCACCTGTGATTTTCCGGTGGAAACCTCTCCGATGCTTAAGTCAGTAAGCGTTTGAGGTATTTTTCCAGAAAGAAAGCAAGAATGCTTAAGAGAATGACATACCTCTTTCAGCCTCGGGGCTGAGATATTTATAGCTTTCCCTAATGGGGACTCCAGTTGGGATCCCGGGAGCACATGCCGTGAATCTCGGGCCGTTGTGCAACAAATCCTGACAGGTGGTCCCACTTGTCTCTCCATTGAGGAGCCTGGGAATCAGATCTGTCTTATGCCAGGTCTTCCTCCATTTAACATTATCTCGGTTTTCTGGTTATCCTCACGAATTTCAAGGAACCAGACCTGTCACGAGTCAGTCCTTATTTCCTCCCATGTTTCTGCCGCGAATGGATTAGATCTTGCGGTAACGAGGATAAGCTCTGTTCCTAAGGGAACTAAGCCGGGTCTTCCCTTAATATCAAGCTTGAGTTTAACCCCCGGAACTTCAGCTCGGCATCATCACCAGGCTTTCAACGACTTCTCCAAAATAGCTAAGCTGAGAGAAATCTCTATGCAGTAGACAGCACTTCCCCGCAGAGCCGTTGTAGTCCTTTTATCTAGACTCCTTGAGGTCAGAACTACCCCAAACCAGGTCTGATACGAAGATAGCCCTATCAAGTACTATTTTATACCCTAGGCAAAAATACAAAAAAGGAAGGATTTAATGTGAAATGTTGTGACTTTGACACATCAGATATTGAGTAAATAAGAAAATGACACTTGTATATTGAATTCATAAGGAACTGACACCTCAGTAAGGTGGCAGGGATCGATCATAATTCTTACTGCCAGATCTAGCTTCCTCTCTCCTCATCCGGACGTACTTCTTCAAATGTCCGGCCTGAACCATCCTCTCCAAATCCTCTTTTAAATGCGTGCACTGGTCAGTGTCGTGACCATACTCGTTGTGGAAGCGACAAAAACGATCAGATCTTTCCTTCCTGGGCCTCTGCGAGTAGGTCTTTGGCCACTTCACGTCTGGATGCTTCTCAATTGCCTGCAGGATTTCGCCCTGTGGGGTTGCCAAAGGAGTGTATCTATCAAAGCGAGGTCTCCRWCCAGGCAGGTCTGGCRTAGGCTTTTTCKCAACTCCTCTTTCTTCARGATCAGACCTSTCCCTCTTCCTCTCTCCRTCGTCCRTGATCTTCAAGGCCTTKTCKAAGTGGATATARTTCTCAGRTRGCTCCAAAAGCTCTCCAAACTTCACCGCTGGTTTAACAACCAGTGACTGAAAGAATTCTCCTCTTCTCAAACCTTGCGCCAGAGCATTCACCAACAGCTCTTCAGATGCAGAAGGCACCTCTAACTTAGCAGTTGTAAACCTGCTAATGTAAGCGCGGAGGCTCTCGTTTTCTTTCTGCTTCAAACTGAAAAGCTCGAGCGGCATTTTCTGATACTTTCTACAGCTCGTGAACTGGTGAAGAAAGGCCGAGCTGAACTCATCAAAATTACTGATAGACCTCGGCGGCAGCTGACTAAACCAAAGCTGGGCTGATTTAGTAAAAGTCATCGGGAAGACCCGACACATGACCGCATCTGAAAATTTGTGTACGGCTGCCGCGATTTCAAATCTACTCAAATGGTCCCACGGATCTGTGGTCCCATTATATTTAAAACCCAAAGACCGGTAATAAGCCGGCACTTCGTCGCGCATCACCTCTTCCGTGAACGGGGTGCCTCGCTGTATCGGGACTGTGCCAGTTCTTGTCATCTTTTTCTTAAACTCCCGCACCTCTTTTTGCAGGCTCTGCATCTGCTCGGCTAGGCCTGGAATAGCCTGGCTTGAGGTTTCACTATCGGAGGTGGAGAAGTGATCTTCCCCATCCTGCAGAGGAGTCCGATCCGTGCGCTGACCTCGTAATGGCTCAGCTCCCACCACCGGGATGGTTCGTGTTGGTGGTGTGTTGGATGGCGGCGCCGACATCTCCGCAAACTTCTTTTCCACCACTGTCTCCATGGATTTTCCGATAAGCTCCGAAAGCTGCAAGAGGAAAGACTCATTAAATGAACCACCAGTAGGTGGCACAGATTCACCGAGCGGGAACGGCGTAGCGCTCGGCGCGGCCGCTGCTGGCGGGGCAGTCTCTCCTGACCCCATCGTCGACGTACCTATAGACCTAGGCAATCCCCACGGCGCAGCGGAACTAGGTGTTTTGCTGAGCGCTCCCACAAAGTTCCGTCGTAGACCGTCTGAAGCCATACAATAAAAAGAAAACCTCACACCTTAGCTTGATCGCCTTCCACAGACGGCGCTAATTGTTTCAATCCAAAAAATGACCACCGTTGAGAATGCCTGAAACCTTGAACACCTTCCTGATCTGCACCACAAACAAAAGTTAGAAAGAACCACCTGTGATTTTCTGGTGGAAACCTCTCCGGTGCTTAAGTCAGTAAGCGTTTGAGGTGTTTTTCCAGAAATAAAGCAAGAATGCTCAAGAGAATGACATACCTCTCCCGGCCTCGGGGCTGAGATATTTATAGCTTTCCCTAATGGGGATCCCAGCTGGAATCCCGAGAGCACATGCCGCGAATCTCAGGCCGTTGTGCAATAAATCCTGACAGGTGGTCCCACTTGTCTCTCCATTGAGGAGTCTGAGAATCAGATCTGTCTTATGCCAGGTCTTCCTCCATTTAACATTATCTCGGTTTTCTGGTTATCCTCGCGGATTTCAAGGAACCAGACCTGTCACGAGCCAGTCCTTCTTTCCTCCCATGTTTCTGCCGCGAATGGATTAGATCTTGCGGTAATGAGGACAAGCTCTGTTCCTAAGGGAACTAAGTCGGGTCTTCCCTTAATATCAAGCTTGAGTTTAACCCCTGGAACTTCAGCTCGGCATCATCACCAGGCTTTCAACGACTTCTCCAAAATAGCTAAGCTGAGAGAAATCTCTATGCAGTAGACAGCTCTTCCCCGCAGAGCCGTTGTAGTCCTTTTATCTAGACTCCTTGAGGTCAGAACTACCCCAAACCAGGTCTGATACGAAGATAGCCCTATCAACTCCTCCCCCCAAACAGTTGGGGTAGATCGGTAATATCCCAAGGTTCTCCCGAAATAAATGAGGTCATCCTGTCCTTTATGACTTCTCGTACTGGGGGAATCCCGAGATATCAGCTTTGTTCAAACAGTCCTAATTATTAGCATTGGTGATGTTGGTTCGTTTTCCCAAACGGTCCTTATTCCACAAGTCTTCTCTGACACATGGGTGGCGTATGATTTGTCCTAGGACGTTTAGCGCTCCAGCACAGCAGACAAGGTACTGTTAGCATTAAATGCGGGAATCCCATCAAATCCCGGCTCCTAGATTTTCTTTTTTCAAATCGATCCGCTTTCCTTTTGTCCCTCCAAATACCTTTTCCCTTTCATTTTTTAAATTCTACTTCTCACAAACTCTCTAAAATCTCCCTCCCCTTTTTTTCTTCTGCACCATTTCGGCAATTTCTGCAACTCCGCTAATCTTCTTCCAATCTTTCCAAGCATTTATTACAAGGTACCCTTTCTTTCTTCACACACTCTTTAATTATGTCAATTTCTTCTTCTCGAACCAACTCGGCCAGGGAGAGCTCATTGGGGGCAACTCCGGTGAACTCCACCTCTACCGTAAACCTTTCCTCAGCCGATTCCTACGCGACGGCTCCGGGGAGGGGGCTGCTGGCGATCCTACCTCCTCCCCCTTCTAACAACCTATCCTTAATAGTTAGCGACCAGACTCTTAAAGAAATCCGCACAAAATTCCCCATCTCCGATATGTTCTTCTTTACTAATCCGGCACCCTTGCGAGGGGGCATCATCACCCCCCGCCAGTCACCTTACCTTCTATGTAGACCAGTTCTACGCGGGGTTAAGCCTGCCCGTCCATCCCTTCGTTCAGGCTATTTCCAGGCTGTACCATATTCCATTACAACAATTCCTGCCTAACGCTTTTCGCGTTATGGCCGGATTCCATCTGGCGGCACAGTATGCCAGGATCACCCCCACAGCCCAGCTCTTCTTTTCTTTATTTCAAGCAAAGAGCTCTTCCGGTTTTTTCTACCTATCTGGACGACCAGACATTCATTTCTTATCAGGTCTTCCTACATCTCATAAAGTCTGGAAGAAGAAGTTCTTCTTCGTTCAGTGCTCGGGGGATTGGGGCTTCCCTACCGAACCATCAGCTTTCTGCATCCTCAAATGCGCTTATCTAGAGGGGATAGGTCACCAGAGTTGAAGGAAAAAATTGCTCTCTTAAACCAAAACCCCTTAGACTTGTCCAAGATGCTTACCGTCAAGCTCTTTAATTTCTTCAACTCCCAACAAGGGCACGACCCACTGCCACCCAAGATCGGTATATTTCTCGGAATGTCCTGGTTTTATTGTCTTCTCGCTATAGTTCCTTTATCATACTTTTTACTATTTCACTTTTTAATTTCAGAGAAAATGATGCTAGCGAAGATGCAAGCCAAGGCTCGCAAGGCT
This sequence comes from Phtheirospermum japonicum, assembly GCA_014905375.1. NCBI lineage: Eukaryota > Viridiplantae > Streptophyta > Magnoliopsida > Lamiales > Orobanchaceae > Phtheirospermum > Phtheirospermum japonicum. The sequence continues at coordinate 1,992,760 of BMAC01000047.1, read as the reverse complement.
GCAGAAGGGAGCCAGAAGAGCCCTCTGGGGGAGCCTTCTAGAGCTGCTCCGGCCCCGGGAGAGGTCCTCCTCGCGTCGCCACTCCAGAGCCAACCTCAAGCGCCATCCAGGGCTCCCGAGCCCATATGGAAAAACCCAGAGCCGAGGAGGAGCCCAGTGCGTGAACCAGCGGCTCAGCCTTCAATGAATCCCGAGGAAGAGCAACAGTTGAAGCGGAGGCCATCACTCAAACTGCTTTGCCCATCACTCCTGAGGCCACTCCTCAAACTATTCCCCCGGCAATTTCTCAAGTACCTCCTTACCCGAATCAGACCTTTTTTAATAGATCTGTCCTGAACTGCCCTGGAGAACTGGCGAGGCAATTCATGATGGGTCTAGCTCCTACGTACGACCGCAACATCGTGGATAAGATGTCAGACCTGGAGCTGGTTGAATTCTACTGCAAGGCGGAGGCTCAGGTATAAATTTCTCCACTTTTTGTGTCCTTAGCTCCTCCAAGTTCTCTCACTTACCTCTTCCTTGCGTCAGGCCGTGGTAGGACGAGCATCTTTGCTGGCCCGAGCTCGAGGCTCCTTGCTGCACGCTGATCTTAAAGGGGAGATCGAGATTTTGAAAAAGCGAGAATTAGAGCTGACGGCTAAGGTCCGAGAGGGCCAGGAGGCCTAGGTCAAACTAAAAGGCTCAGAGATGGAGGTAGACTTGCTGAAGGCAGAAATGGAGGGAATGCGAGCTGAGCTCCTCAAGGTCAAAGAGTCGGAGGAGAAGCAACGAGCACCGGCTCTTCTTCATGAGCAAGAACAGGAAGAGAAGGTGAAGCAGTCCAGAGCTGATGGAGTGGATCAAGGCCACATTGAAGGGCGTGCCGAGGGGAGATTGGAGTTCCTCAATTCAGAGGAAGGGCTACGCCTAATACAACTGACCCGAGAGACCACTCGCCGAGCTTTTCTGGGCTTTGAGGAGTTTTATGATCTCCTCGTTCCCGAGGCAGAGGTCTTCTTTGAATTAGGTCTTAATGCCCATGCTAAATGGGTGGCTGAACACCCTTCTACTCTTTATGATCGGTCCGCAAGGATTGAAGGCGTCTGCGAGCCCACCTCCTTCTCCCATGTTCTGGAAGACGATCGCCTCCACTTACTAGACCCGGCGGCCTTTGCTGATTACATTCGCCAGGTCTTCTGTTCTTCTTCATCAGCTTCTTCTCCCCACCCTCCCCCCTAAACAGTCGTTAGCAATGGTTGTTGTAGGCTCTCCAACCTTTGCTAACTTGAGCGATTTACAAGAATCTACCCAGTTCGAGAAAGACTTGGGAGAGACGTCTCAGGCTCCAATGCAGTCATGAGGAATTTGGAGTTTAGCTTGTCTTAATGTAGAGCTCATGCCTCGAAGGAAATTTTTCTGTCTTGTTTTATCTGTCTAGTTTTTGAACAGACCTGTTTGGCTGTAGACTGCGTGGCTGGTCTGTCACTTTTCTGATGCGTACTTTGTATTCGAACTTTTTTATTCAATGCCAATTAATGTTTTTTTTTTGTCTTGTTGCGATTCTTGATTTTCTAGGGTTTCCTAATTTTTCGAAAACCCTAATACTTTTGATTCCTTTTACACGCGCTTTCACTTCTTTAAATACATGCACATCTTCATTATTCTATTTGTAATTTTCTCTGTAATTTTCTATCATGGCATCCTCTCCCCTTATTAACGAACTCGATACAGTGAGGCACATAAACATCTCCCTCGTCGTTGAAAAGTTCAAGCTCTCCGACCAGATCACTTCCTTGAAGGAGAAGATCGGCTACCTCTACTACCTTTTGGAGAGGAAATGTCAGAAAAAACGTTTTTACAAAAGAGAGTGGGCTGAGCTTTGGCAATTTAACCGCCAACTCCAAGAGGAGAAGGCGGATCTGGCCGAATCAGTAAGTCGCCTTACCACCGCTGCTGGCGAAGCTCAAGTGCTTGCCGATCGTTCCGACAAATATCGTTGCCGCCTGCATGAAACGGAGCTTGAGCTCTGGCAAGTTCGTCGGGCTCTGGCTTCAGATCGGAGGTCTCTCACAGCTAGATGCCTTAGCTTTATTTTTCACTATTTCCTGCAATTTTATGTAATCAAAGTTGCCAACCTTTTCTGAAAGGTGTGGGCAACCAGCGTTTTTGTATTATGCAGTAACATATGAATTTCATGAGTTCTTTTCAATACCGCTCAAGTATTCTGTCAATCAGTTTTCAATCGTTCAATTCATGCATACATTAGTGTTAACCGTTAAACATTTACCTCTGGAGGTTCTATACCTTAGTCAAGTCCAGCACATTCATACATTCTAGCTGATAGACAGGTGAGGCGTGTACGCATAGCAGGAACCTTCATAGTTCAATTTCCTGCTTTTGACATCCAGACCAGGAGGTCAATGCGTTTGTCTTCTAGCTAGCTTGAGCTAATGCCAACTATCTGGTCAGGAAAATCGAGGCGTCCACCGTTAACCTGTGTTGACCTGGACTTACAATTAGATAAAATCGAGGACTTCCGTCCTTAGCCCATCCTGGCTTATACTGACAATCAGGTCAGGCAAAAATCGAGGATATCCGTCCTTAGCCAATCCTGGCTTATACTTACAATCAGGTCAGGTAAAAATCGAGGACATCCGTCCTTAGCCAATCCTGGCTTATACTGACAATCACAATCAGGTCAGGAAAAAATCGAGGACATCCGTCCTTAGCCAATCCTAGCTTATACTGACAATCAGGTCAGGCAAAATTGACGACATCCGTCCTTAGCCAATCCTGGCTTATAACACGTACTTCGAGTTTTAGATGCGTGAGGAGAAACCTGCAATTTTATTCAACCAAATAAATAAATAGGAATCACAAAATTACAATTATGTATAAAATTTTCGTAAGTTAGCTATATTCCAAGCGCGGGGGATCTCTGTCCCATTAAGCTCTTCCAACATGTAAGCTCCTCCAGCCAGAACTTGGGTGACCCTGAGGGGTCCTTGCCACGTGGCGTCTAGCTTTCCTTTGGTCTGTCCCAAATCAGCTTTCTTAAGAACCAGGTCTCCCACTTGGAAACGCCTCTCTCGCACTGTTTTATTATAGGCAACTCTAATTCGCCCACGCACATGTTCCATTCGCACCGCCGCTTGGTCTCTCCTCTCCTCAACTAAATCCAGAGCATCTTGGATCAATGCCTCGTTCTGAACTTGATTATAACTCTGTACCTGATGAGTTTCTAAACTGATCTCCGCAGGTACCACAGCATCCATGCCATATACAAGACTGAAGGGGGTCTCGCCCGTGCTTTCTTTGGGATTTGTGCGATATGCCCAAAGTACCGCACTCAGCTCTTCCACCCATTTCCCTCCAGACCTTTCTAATCGCGACTTAAGTCCTTGGACAATAATGCGGTTAGTCACCTCGACCTGACCATTCGCTTGCAGGTGGTACACGGACGTAACATGATGTTGTATTTTCATCCTGACATACCAGGCCTTAACTCTGGCCCCCGTAAATTGGGTGCCGTTATCCGATATTATCACCCTTGGTACCAAAACGACAAACAATATTTTTCCATATGAATCCCATTACTGCCTCTTCCGTTATTTTTTCCAGGGTTCCGCCTCGACCTATTTACTTAAATAGTCTATAGCTACGATTAAGAATCTTTTCTAAGCTGGAGCCATTGGGAATGGGCCGACCAGGTTGATTCCCCATTTAGCAAAAGGGCAAGGGGAGCTATTCGTTAACAGCTCTTCCGCAGGCTGATGGATCAAAGGAGCCATTTTCTGACACTTTTCACATTTTTCTCACGAAGACCCCAGCCTCCTTCCTCAACAAAGGCCAAAAATAACCCGCCCTCAATACCTTGCTAGCTAGGGCTCTGGCCCCCATGTGATTGCCGCAACACCCTTCATGAATCTCACGCAGTACCAGAGCTCCTTCTTCTTCACTCAGGCATCTCAATAAGGGCTGGTCAAATCCTCGTTTAAACAACTCTCCTTTAATTAGGCAAAACCTGGCAGCCCTAGTTCGTAGTCTCGCCGCCTCCTTCCTGTCCTCCGGCAAGACCTCCTGTTCCAAGTATGCCTTTATAGGAGAGCGCCAGTCATCCCCTTCAATGATTGAGAATACCGGCTCTGCTCTAAATTCTCCATCCGTCTGTAGTAGAGTAATCACCCTTTGTTGGCAATCTGCAGCTGAGCTGGCCACCTTTGCCAAGAAATCAGCTCTTCCATTTTCTTCTCTAGGGATCTGAAGGACTGTTAGGCCTTTCATACCTCTAGCGAGTTCTCTATACTTAGCCAGATATCTCTGCATATTTTCTTCTCTCGTTTCAAACTCCCCACTGATCTGCTTGCAAACGAGCTGAGAACCTACCCTGGCACACACTTGCTCTGCACCCAGGTCTTTCGCCATCTGAATTCCTCTTAGAAGGGCCTCATACTCAGCAGCGTTATTAGAAAATGTTGTGCTTAGCCGAATGGAGAACTCAGTGGAAGTGCCTGCTGGATCCGTTAAAACAATTCCAGCTCCACAGCCCTGGTTACAGACAGAGCCATTCGTGAAAATCATCCATTTCTTCAACTCTCCCAGAGGACTTGTCATTTCTTGCATGTAATCAGCTAAGGCCTGGGCTTTAATTTCCGTTCTGGCCTCAAAGCTAATATCAAATTCGCTTAGCTCAATTATCCACTTGACCAGTCTCCCCGACGCCTCTGGCTTATCCATGACGGCTTTCAATGGAAGGTTCGTCCGCACGACTATACTATGTGAGAGGAAATATGGGCGCAATTTCTGGGCTGTGCCTACTAGAGCTAGTACTGCCCGCTCTACCTCTACATACCTCACTTCGGCATCGTGTAAGACCTTACTCCAGTAGTAGACTGGTTTCTGTACCTTTCCTTCTTCTCGAATCAAGACAGAGCTAACTGCCTGTTGCCCAACCGATAGGTATAAGATAAGGGGTTCTCCTAGAACAGGCTTTATTAGCAAGGTCATTCCAGCCAAGTGTTCTTTCAACATTTTAAACGCATCTTCACATTCTATAGTCCACTCGAAATGGGCTTTTTTACGCAAAGCTTGGAATAAAGGAAGGCTCTTCTCTGCTGAACGCGAAACAAATCGACTCAGAGCATTGATACGTCCCGCTAACACTGCATCTCTTTAACATTCCTGGGTGCCTGCATCTCCATAATGGCCCGTACTTTTTCTGGGTTGGCCTCAATCCCCCTTTCGGTAACCATGTACCCTAAGAACTTGCCAGCTCTTACCTCAAATGCGCACTTTTTAGGGTTAAGCTTCATTCGGTATTTTCTCAATGTAGTAAAGGTCTCTTTCAGATCATTCACATGGGAGGTTGCCTTGATGCTCTTGACTAGCATATCGTCCACATATACCTCCATATCGTCCACATATACCTCCATATTTGCGCCGGCATTTTTTAACCCAAAAGGCATGACCACATAACAGTAGGTACCTTTCGGGGTGATAAAACTGACTCTCTTCCAATCCTCTTTCGCCAGCCTGATCTGATGGTAACCCTTTGAGGCATCCATCATACTCAGGAGCTCACATCCAGCAGTAGAATCAACCAATTGATCAATCCTCGGAAGTGGGTAGTGATCCTTCGGACAAGCTCGGTTAAGGTCACGAAAATCAATGCACATTCTCCAATCTTCTTGGGTTTTGGGAACTAATACAGCATTGGAGAGCCATTCTGGGAATTGGATTTCCTGGATATGCTTGGCATTAAGTAATTTTTCCACCTCTGCTTCAATTATGGCCTCTTTCTCAGGTCCGAAATTCCGCTTCTTCTGCTTTACCGGCTTCACATCTGGGCTGATGTTTAGGCGATTCTCCATCACTTCTGGATCAATCCCTACTAAATCCCGAGGAGACCATGCGAACACATCCGCATTCTCTCTTAATAAAGCCACCAGGGCTGTCAAGACCTCTGGGCTAAGAGTAGTCCCCACGCGGAGAACTCTACTCTCATCACCCGGAACGACCTCTACAAGCATTAATCCCTCCTCACCTCGAGCCTGAGATGCCCGTGGCTGCTCTATCCGAGCCTTCTTGCTCTGCCTTTCATCCTCGGTATTCCTCTTGATGCACTCAACATAGGTCTGTCTTGAGTCATATTGGTCACCTCTAACCTCTCCCGTTCCGTCCTCCGCCGGGAACTTCATCTTCATATGAAAGACTGATATGACGGCCTGGAATTGACTCAAAGATGGCCGCCCCAACATGACATTATAGGAGGAGGGCGCGTCCACCACCAAGAAATGCACCGTCCTTGTCACCCTATACGGCTCCTCTCCCAACGTCACGAGGAGCCTCACTGCTCCCAAGGGCTTCAGGGCTCCTCCTGTAAATCCGACTAGGGAGATGGTGACCTCTTCCAGCTCAACGTCCAATTTCAATTGTCGAAAGCAATCATAAAACAAAATGTCGGTAGAACTTCCGGTATCCACGAAAATTCTCCGCACATTGTAATTGGCGATGGTTGCAGTTATAACTAGAGCATCCATGTGTGGGGCTAAAATGCCATTGCCATCTTCTGACCCGAAACAGATGTTAGGAGTAGAGGTCATCTGTCCTACATCACGCGTTTTGCGAACTAAGTCTTTTGCAGCTCTGACGTAACTGTGCTGCGTTCGCTTAGAATGCTCCTCCAGTTCCCCTCCAGTAATCATCTGGATTTCTCCGTGGATAACCTGGTCTTGATCAGGTCGTCTTATCCCAGTAAGTGCCCTATCCTGGCCTCCCTTACCTGGCAGGGATCGATCATAATTCTTACTGCCAGATCTAGCTTCCTCTCTCCTCATCCGGACGTACTCCTTCAAATGTCCGGCCTGAACCATCCTCTCCAAATCCTCTTTTAAATGCGTGCACTGGTCAGTGTCGTGACCATACTCGTTGTGGAAGCGACAGAAACGATCAGATCTTTCCTTCCTGGGCCTCTGCGAGTAGGTCTTTGGCCACTTCACGTCTGGATGCTTCTCAATTGCCTGCAGGATTTCGCCCTGTGGGGTTGCCAAAGGAGTGTATCTATCAAAGCGAGGTCTCCCACCAGGCAGGTCTGGCTTAGGCTTTTTCCCAACTCCTCTTTCTTCATGATCAGACCTCTCCCTCTTCCTCTCTCCTTCGTCCTTGATCTTCAAGGCCTTCTCCAAGTGGATATATTTCTCAGTTCGCTCCAAAAGCTCTCCAAACTTCACCGCTGGTTTAACAACCAGTGACTGAAAGAATTCTCCTCTTCTCAAACCTTGCGCCAGAGCATTCACCAACAGCTCTTCAGATGCAGAAGGCACCTCTAACTTAGCAGTTGTAAACCTGCTAATGTAAGCGCGGAGGCTCTCGTTTTCTTTCTGCTTCAAACTGAAAAGCTCGAGCGGCATTTTCTGATACTTTCTACAGCTCGTGAACTGGTGAAGAAAGGCCGAGCTGAACTCATCAAATTTACTGATAGACCTTGGCGGCAGCTGACTAAACCAAAGCTGGGCTTATTTAGTAAAAGTCATCGGGAAGACCCGACACGTGACCGCATCTGAAAATTTGTGTACGACTGCCGTGATTTCAGATCTACTCAAATGGTCCCATGGATCTGTGGTCCCATTATATTTAAAACCCAAAGACCGGTACGAAGCCGACACTTCGTCGCGCATCACCTCTTCCATGAACGGGGTGCCTCGCCGTATCGGGACTGTGCCAGTTCTTGTCATCTTTTTCTTAAACTCCCGCACCTCTTTTTGCAGGCTCTGCATCTGCTCAGCTTGCCTGGAATAGCCTGGCTTGAGGTTTCACTATCGGAGGTGGAGAAGTGCTCTTCCCCATCCTGCAGAGGAGTCCGATCCGTGGGCTGACCTCATAATGGCTCAGCTCCCACCACCGGGACGGTTCGTGTCGGTGGTGTGTTGGATGGAGGCGCCGACATCTCCGCAAACTTCTTTTCCACCGCTGTCTCCACGGCTTTGCCGATAAGCTCCGAAAGCTGCAAGAGGAAAGACTCATTAAATAAACCACCAGTAGGTGGCACAGATCCACCGAGCGGGGACGGCGTAGCGCCCGGCGCGGCCGCTGCCGGCGGGCTAGTCTCTGTTGACCCCATCGTCGACGCACTTATCGACCTAGGCATTCCCCACGGTGCAGTGGAACTAGGGGTTCCGCCGATCGCTCCCACTAAGTTCCGTCGTAGACCGTCTGAAGCCATACAATAAAAAGAAAACCTCACGCCTTAGCTTGATCGCCTTCCCACAGACGGCGCTAATTGTTTCAACCCAAAAAATGACCACCATTGAGAATGCCTGAAACCTTGAACACCTTCCTGATCTGCACCACAAACAAGAGTTAGAAAGGACCACCGGTGATTTTCCATGGGAAACCTCTCCGATGCTTAAGTCAGTAAGCGTTTGAGTGTTTTTCCAGAAAGAAAGCAAGAATGCTCAAGAGAATGACATACCTCTCTCAGCCTCGGGGCTGAGATATTTATAGCTTTCCATAATGGGGACCCCAGTTGGGATCCCGAGAGCACATGCCGCGAATCTCGGGCCGTTGTGCAACAAATCCTGACAGGTGGTCCTACTTGTCTCTCCATTGAGGAGTCTGGGAATCAGATCTGTCTTATGCCGGGTCTTCCTCCATTTTACATTATCTCGGTTTTCTTGTTATCCTCGCAGATTTCAAGGAACCAGACCTGTCACGAGCCAGTCCTTCTTTCCTCCCATGTTTCTGCCGCGAATGGATTAGATCTTGCGGTAATGAGGACAAGCTCTGTTCCTAAGGGAACTAAGTCGGGTCTTCCCTTAATATCAAGCTTGAGTTTAACCCCCGGAACTTCATCTCGGCATCATCACCAGGCTTTCAACGACTTCTCCAAAATAGCTAAGCTGAGAGAAATCTCTATGCAGTAGACAGCTCTTCCCCGCAAAGACGTTGTAGTCCTTTTATCTTGACTCCTTGAGGTCAGAACTACCCTAAACCAGGTCTGATACGAAGGTAGCCCTATCAAGTACTATTTTATACCCTAGGCAAAAATACTAAAAAGGAAGGATTTAATGTGAAATGTTGTGAGTTTGACACATAAGATTGTGAGTAAATAAGAAAATGACACTTGTATATTGTATTCATAAGGAACTGACACCTCAGTAAGGTGTAAACAGAATTAACAAATAGGGGTTGATTAGTAATTGATTTTGATTTCTTCATTTGCTTGTTTCATTGAATTATCAAAACAAGCATTATGTATCACACACTTGTTAACTATTTACCACGACTAGTAATTGGTAGTGCTTGATTCATTCACTATTTTTTCTGAATTATGCAGAAATGACAGGATAGAGGAAAACAGCATTGGCCATATGGTCTTTAGAAGATAATGTTTGGATTTGATGGCACCGTCGCGCAGCGGAAAACAAAAATTTTTAAATAAAAGGAAATTAAATCGAATTCAATTGACGACGGCCCATTTTAAAAATCAATTAATTCAAACAATGTTTTAATTGCTTTTAATAAATAGAAACAATTTGATTTTCGCAAAATCGAATAGCATGGTCGGTTTCTATTTAAATGCTAAAATAGATATCAATTATACATACATTAATATATAAATCATATATTACATACATGCATAAATATATATATAAACATATTCAGCATTCATATATCATACACACATCATGCAGTACATGTATTAAATATATATAACATACATCAACAAACAGCGCATCTTATATATTATATATATATAACTATCATACATCATGTTATTAATATAATATATATATATATATATATATATATATATATATATATATATATATATATATATATATATATATATATAAATATATATATATACTTATCATTCATTATGTATAATACTCATGCACTCACATACTTATATATATAAAAACAGCACACATAACATGCCCCAACTTACAAATATATACATCATATATATATATATATATATCTGCATATGTAACAGTATATCATATATACACACATATCTAAATATAACGGGTTCAGCCATTAATACCTAGCAGCGGAGTGACGGCCAACGGTGACTGTTCACGGCAACGGCTACAGTCCACAGCGGCGGCGCTAGGCGGATCGAGCTCCGGACAACGGCTGGTCGCAGTGTGTGCTTCACGGTGAGACAGCGGCGGTCCGGCTGGTTGCGGTGCGGTGGTGGCTGGAGATGTGACGTTCACGACAACGGCGGTCCGGCGGCTGCACACAGCGCGATGCGTCTCCGGCGAATTGGTGTCACACACCGTATTACCCGACGTACTCGCAACGATGCACTAGTCTCGTCGTGAGATTGAGAACGACGGAGAAATTACGAGAACCGAACGTTTCGGTGTAGCGGCGGCCGGCGGCAGGCGGCGGTGGCTAGGACGCTGGGTTTAAGGTGGCTAGGGTTTTACCTTTTAAAATTGTGAGTTGCTAAAAAAAATTCTGATCGTCCGCTCCTCGTTTAAGAATTATTCCAACCTTTTAAAAATGAAAAAACAACTGAACGTGTGCCGGAAAAGAAAGGGGCGTGTTATTCTTGTTTTTGGAATTGTTCAACCCAATTCTATAATTAAAGCCCACGCTACTAATTAATAGTTAGTACCGGCCCAGCCCAAAACCTTAATGGGCCTATTGGGCCGGCCCAATGTAAATTAATACCCAGTCAGAATTTAAATCATTTCTCACAAACGATAACTTCGAAAAATATAACAATTATATTTTCACGTCCAAAATAAATTTCTCATCCATATGAGACTCTTTCCAAAATTCCCGATAGGAATATTCCCGATTCAGTGGTTTTGGTTAAATAAGGAAACTTTTTCCAAACTTATAAAAACGACTCGGTTTTCGCCCAAATAATTTTCTCGTATTTTTCTCAATTCATAATCACAATTATGAACTTTGGATTCAATCATATTGACATTCAAACTATGCTAAAATTAACAATTAATTATTTAGCTATCGTTTTCAATAATCAGGAAACACGTGGTGTGACCCTCAATGGTTCAGGTGTAAGCTAGCCGTGGGTTCACAACACATTGTGATTCGAACAACACATTGTTCTTATATGAACTCGTCCCTTAGAGTCCCTGATTAAATAAAACTCATTTTACTTAATCACTGGTCAAACCAGAACCCAACGAATTATGAGAGGCGCCTAGCAACTACGCATCATAATTCCCTAGATACAAATGAAGTGCCTGCAAGAACCTTGTGATATAGCTTATATGTACAGTACGATCCCTTCGCGATCTATGTCCCGATTTAATAAGAGGTATTGGTTCATCGAGACCTCTTTCTAGTTCAATAACTGTGTGTACGTTCTAGGTTCAAGATAATCCGTTCGTGTGTGACTTAGAGAAACACATTTCTCTAAACACCCCACTATCAGATCTGGCCAGAGACTCCGAGGATTTATCAACCATCAGAACACACAGGACATCCATGACTTATCATATGTCCGAATCCTCTACTACCATGCACAGACTTCCCACTAGATTCCCGACTATGCGAAGGTTGCCCCTTTTGATTGGCCTCCAAAGAGACACAGAGACAGATCACAACATAGCCTGTCCTCTATTGAGGTCACGGTGAGGTCTGGGTCTTAAGGATTAATGTTGTACGCTATACCATAGAAATCATCTACTCGATGAGTGGGAACCACTTAGACATTTCTAGGCGAGGGAGTTCAGTGAACTCATTTTATGAGCACCTACTTATGTATGTCGATGTCCAGACACCGTGACCGATGAGACGTGGTCCACATACACTAAGTACTAGTCTTTATGGGAAAGGCCTGTATCCTCATTATGGCGTAACCCTTTGACTAGGAACAAGTTCGAAGAGTTACATTACGTACTGGATTATCTCACGGTTCTGTTAGACCAATCCACCGCAATAAAGTAACTTCATCAGGACCATACTTATGCAACTAGCATGGGATAAAAGATATGGAATGCCAATATGTATAAAAGATATTATTACGAATAAAAAACCGATTGTATGATAAGAGAATGGTCAGACCACAGCCAAAAGTTAGCTTGTTGGTCACCTTATTCTAACAATCTCCCACTTGACCTAAAGCCAACTATTCATGTATCTAAGTCCCATCGACTCTCGATGTTTCTCGTGGACTAATATCGATAATGGCTTGGTGAAGGGATCTGCAACGTTGTCTTCAGAGGTGACACGTTCAACAACGACTTCTCCCCTCTCTACAATCTCACGAACAAGGTGATACTTCCTCAATACGTGCCTGGACTTCGGATGAGATCTCGGTTCCTTGGCCTGCGCCACGGCACCGGTGTTGTCGCAAAATACCTGTACTGCATCGTCCGCACCTGGAAATACACCCAACTCTTGGATGAACTTCCTTATCCAAGAAGCCTCCTTTGCTGCATCACATGTTGCAATYTACTCAGCTTCGGTGACAGAATCAGCCGTCGTGCCTTGCTTGGAACTCTTCCAACACACGGCGCCACCGTTGAGCTTAAATATAAATCCTGAATTTGACCT
>BMAC01000047.1:1931883-1971771 GCA_014905375.1 Phtheirospermum japonicum | reverse complement strand
AAATCATCTACTCGATGAGTGGGAACCACTTAGACATTTCTAGGCGAGGGAGTTCAGTGAAACTCTTCTTATGAGCACCTACTTATGTATGTCGATGTCCAGACACCGTGACCGATGAGAACGTGGTCCACATACACTAAGTACTAGTCTTTATGGGAAAGGCCTGTATCCTCATTATGGCGTAACCCTTTGACTAGGAACAAGTTCGACGAGTTACATTACGTACTGGATTATCTCACGGTTCTGTTAGACCAATCTACCGCAATAAAGTAACTTCATCAGGATCATACCTATGCAACTAGCATGGGATAAAAGATATGGAATGACAATATGTATAAAAGATATTATTACGAATAAAAAACCGATTGTATTACAAGAGAATGGTCAGACCACAGCCACAAGTTGGCTTGTTGGTCACCTTATTCTAACAGATAACTCCTTGGATGAAACATCAAATTATGAGTTCAAGAAGAGGCCTACCCAGGAAAAAAAATCAAAGAAAAATAAGGGTTAGATACAGAGTTTAACACAATTTTGTGAAGACCAAGAAACCCACTAAAAAGTAGCCATAAAAAGATGGTTCCAAAGTCTGTAATGAAATGAAGTCTTTGACCCAATGTTGACCATTTCAATTACATCCACAATTCAATCTTTGTACACTTTTGTGAATAGCTGGAGGGACTGCATACTTCTACAAACATAAGACATCCTCGATAAGATAGTCTTCTGGAGCTTCATCAATCATTTCAAGAACAGTCATGTGCTCAAAATGGACTACATACAAAAAGAGGTTGCTTTTGAACTTATCATTAAACATTTTGATGAGGACCAAACAGCGTATGTGTTCGGTGTCATCACGGTGGAGCTTTTTCTATCAAGAAGACATCCTATTCAAATTTTTGGATAGTGGGGAAAAATCAACCAATTTGTCAATGCTGCGAACATGGGTGAACAAGCGAAAGCTACTTTTTCATGACTACATGGATGAGAAGGAGCCCAAAATATACCTTGTGATGTTGTTTCTCTTCGGTGATCTTGAAAAGGAGGATATCTGAAAAAAGAATACGGAGAGGTCTAAGGACAATGGTGTCGACCTACAGAAGGTGGCATCGCTAATGTTTATGTACCTCAACAAAATTTTATTCTTCAATCAGAGAGGAACCAAAGTCTTGTGTTCATTTGTCAACATCTTCTAGGTCATCAAAAGATTAATTAGTAGAACTAAGCAGTGTTAGTTGTGGAGTCCATCCTTTAAGGATTGGTGAAGCACAAGAAGGATAACCCTATGACGTTAAATGGATGCATCCTCCTACTGGGCTATATGTTTCTTGAGAACATGATGCATCCAGCATCCCGTGCCGAAATATACAGTGGTAGGCCTCGTTTCCTCAAGTGGAGTATATGAGACATGTTCAAAAAGAATGGAACAATGATGAATCCAAGGCTGTTGAAGGTAAATTAAGTTAATGATATTTTATATCAAATACATTTTATTTATGGTATTTAAAAAAAATCTAAATAACGAGTCAAATGGCACAGAATCTTATGTGACATGGGTTGTACCGGGCTGAATAACAAAGATAATTAGTTCTTGCAGATGTCGGGGAGGATGATGATATTAAAGCTCAGGAAATAGAACCATTCATGGTATTGTTTCATGAAAATTACAATTTCATGTTAACTCATTACTAATTATGGTAATTTCTTTCCTGTTGATGATGTGGTTACTACTTGTGATAATATAATTACTAGATATGGTAATTTTGAAATTAAAGGTTTCTCGACTCTGATAATATAAATTACTAGTTATGATAATTTTGAAATTAAAGGTTTACTAGCTCTAGTAATATAATTATTAGTTGTGCTAATTTTATTACTGTGTTAGATAACATAATTACTAGTTGCGTTAATCAATCACAATCCTTTGTCAAATCTGATTGCAAGTCCCCCAGATACAAATACATGACATGAAAGTGCGAGGTATTATGGGAGGTTTGAGTTCTTGTTGGATGATTTTAATGAGATTGGGAGGGATGATAGTCGAGACAAAGCCACTTCCATTTTAGAGAATCTTCAGAAAACCATCAATCGGCTAATGAAAGTCTCTCAAGATATGGTGTTTCTATCTGATGAGAAAGTTAGGGAGCTTGAGAATGAAAGACTAACGGATAAGAAAACTATACGTGCATTGAAAAGGAGGTTCGGAATAAAGTTTAAAGTACCGAGATATAAATATAACACAAGTTTGATTAGAATAAGATAGAAAAAACAAGCTATTGTTCATAAAAACTAAAGAGGTCAGCCACATCCAAGTCTAAGATGAAGTTAAAGAAGATATCCACTTGTAATAGTGTAAACTACCTTTTATCATAGAGAATAGGTGATACAAGCCTGGCAAAAGTCTCAGATCCCTCTCTTCCCTTAGCTGATATAATTTGTGATGAAAAACAAGCCTTAGCCGCCTTAAAATGATTCAACCAAAACACATGTCATCAAGCCACTATAAAAATGCTTTACAAACTTGACCAAATATGCACAGATCAAATTATTTATTAAAAACCAAATTTCTTTTTAGTATATCATAATACATATAATACATCAAAAATCACATCCGAGTAACCAACTCAGAATTTAGGAAACCCTAGAACATCAGGCAAACATCAAGGATATAATTGCTAAGCGTGTGATATTCTATTCGATTATAATTGATTACAAATCTCTAATTGTTGAAACCATAGAACCTTAACCATACACATTAATTCAATACACCCATAGATCGCACATAAACCATAAAACGCATCATAATCACAAAAAATTCCTACACCAACAGTAAATTTAAAATGCAATCGACATAAGTAATGAAAAAATGACGTACTTGGCGGCGCAGGCATCGATGCCGGAGTTCTAGCGGAGTAAGAATCGTGCGCGGTGATCTTCTTCTTGGAGCGGTGGACCTTCAGATGCTGAGCGTATTTGTGATCGGCGGAGTGTATGGCTCTTTGGGGTTGCGCTTGGACTCTTCCCGGGACTTGTAGAGTTGGGCCTTGAGCTCGAGGATGGATGAGGCCCCAACTCCTTCGATGACGCGATGCTTGCGTGGCATGATGGACGATTCCGTCAGCCATCCTAACGAATCCCCCACCCTCGTTTGCGGTGGCTTTGATTCTTCTTTGCCCATCCCCCTCTCTCTGTGCGAAAGTGAATTGTAAGTGCTCAAAGATTTTCCGATAAGTAATAATTCCGTTTCCCGCTAATTAGGTCTAATTTGGGGCCACGCTGGTTCTGAATTTATTTGAGTTATAAGTGGCGGTTGTAGTTGTCAACCGACTCTAATAGTTAACTTCGGGTGGCGTTTCAATTAACAACCGACACCAAAACCATCCGAGTTTATTAGTGGCGCTTCTCCAAATAAGCACCACCCGAACTCAGTATTGGTGGCGCTTCATAAGTGGTGCTTCTTTATCGAACCGCCACCCGGTTTTTTTAGTATCGATTTAAATACAACCGCCTCTTTTAATATTATTGGTGGTGATTGGTATTCAATAACCGCCACCCTGACGAAATTTGTAATTTATTTATATAAGTGACAGTTCTTTGCTAATAAGCGCCACCTTTGCACTTTTTACAGCGTTTCCTCTTTGAACCGTCACTTATGCAGCGCCTCTAATCGACTTTTTTGCACCAGTGACACTCCTCCTCTATTTACTAGAGGTCAGAAGTTCAAACCCCATATGCCATATGTGGGATTTAAATTGACGTGGGGCTGGGCTAGGCCTGCCCAATTATTCTTATAATATTTTATAAATGCTAATGGGTCAGGCTCGTGGAATTGGTGACGGCTCCACCCGTCAGCATGCTGTCAGTATTTGCTGACGGGTACGTTAATCCCGTCAGCAATCAACTTGCTGATGCCAAAAATGCTGATGGGCGATACCCGTCAACAAATTGATTACTGACGGTTTTGCTGACGGATCCGCCCGTCAGCAAACATAGTTTTTTTTTTGTAGTGTACCTTGTAGGTGATGTTGAACCCATAAGCAGACTTGAACTTTCTCCTCACATCTTTCGACCGCAGGGAAGCATTATACATCATGTCTGATTCGATGCAAGTCATGAAGAGATTGAGATCCAATCTACTATGCTTTAGTTTCTGGAGTAAACCTCCACAGCTATGCACATTATTTAGAACGTGTATATAAAAGAACTGGCTAGAATATGCTACAGACCCATTAACAAATCAATTACAATACCCTCCCCATCATCATTCCCCAAATAGCTTGTACATACACACGATCGTTCCTATTATACTAAAGCTTGAAACCAACTCCAATGGCGTATTTATTCAATTTATATTAAAATTCATCTGTGATAACAAAATTCTGGCCAACACAATTAATATAACTAGACCACTCACCCAAAATACAATGCTTCAGACTTAAATCCATCGCCCAAAAACTTGTCATCTTCCTCAACCACAAAATAACTATCGTTACCTGATGAAACCAGACTAATTCACATGCTTCCATTCTCTTTCAAACCAAAAATAACAAATTACACCATGTATATACGTGCTCTATTGGACAACATATTGAAATTATCCTCCTCGTTAAGGAAGCATTTCGCATAGTTTGGCAGTGAGTAACAAAACTTGATGACATCGATCTGACAGTATTTAAACCTTTGGAGAACTTCTTGAAAATCAATGATGATTTATGATGACTACATAAATACGAAAAAAAAAAAAAAAACAGTCGCATAGTATATTACCAATACCCGTAATGATAAACCACAAACACTGACATAAACAACCCACAAACACAAATTCAGAAATACAAAAAATAGAGCACTGATCAAACATTACCACTACCAGTAATCACAGGCACTGGACAGACATTACCACTACCAGTAATCACATCCCCAAATGTGTATAATTAGTCTAAAAATATCCCAAAACACTTTGAATACGCCCAAACACATTAAATAATACCAAAAAAGATAACAATCTAAAATTTTATTTTCACATCACAACACTTTCAAATTGAAACTACGAAAAATGAAGCAAAAGATGGGAGAAGATAAGAACATCTAGAACAAGTTAGAAAGGGACTAATCCATGCAAAAATATGAGTTGATAATAGGAGCAAATTTAAAATCAAATCAACACATAGATGTGTGGTTGCGCTATTGAGATGGTAGATGGAATCAAATGGAGCTTAGAAGGGAAATCGTGCGGATTGAACAAAAAAATTGGTATGAATCAAAGCTTTGGGTTGATAGTGTGAGCTGGGAAGAGAACGAATGTCATAGGGATGAAAACAAATGAGTTATCCTAATTTCGGACCAAAAATTTGATGGTAAACAACGATGATAATAATATACTAATGGGAAAAAAAGAGAGATAAATTATCTAGTGAGTAAAGTATCATCTAAGATGTATTTATTGGTCAGTTAGCATTCAATCTTTCGTAAATATAATAATGACAAATAACTTGACAAAAAGGTCAAAATAATATCTATTAAATTAAAATTTCCAACGAAGATAAAGTCTTTTCATACGTGCACGTCTTCCGCATGAATGACTCTCTCTCTCTCTCTCTCTCTCTCTCTATCTATATATGTGAAAGGATTCAAATAAAATCCCCTCTATTATTTGAAAACTTAAAACCAATTGTGGGCCATAAATCTAATTAAGTGGATGAACTAGATTTTTTGTATTTTCTACTTATTTGATAAAAACATACACTAGAATTATATATTAAAAGCATTGATGTGATATATAGTTGATATATAATAAAAGCATTACTATTATATAATAAAAACACTAGTTTTCAAATTCTCTAATAAGGTTGGGTTCTCATTAGAATATATATATATATATATATATATATATATATATATATATATATATATATATATAGGGTTGGGTTCAAATGAGAACCCGTCATTATATGTGAACCTAGGGACTCATCTTGACCATTAGATTGGATAATCTTGATGGTTGAGATCATGACATGTCAGCATGGTAATAATGTAAAAAAATACATTAATTAATTAAAAATGGTATTTTGAACATATATCAACGTTTACAAAGAGCACTACATTGTTCTTTGGAAAGCACAATAGATTAAGAAAAAAAACACTACGATTGTATACAAAAAGTATCGCAAATTTCGTCTATAAACTGCAAATTCAAAAATTTGAAATGAAACTCAAATCTTCAACAAACCATAACTTTTTCAAATTTTATTCGTTTTGAATGAAATATATATCAAATTAATCACATTCTCAAGATCTACAATTTAAGATACATATTGCATGTTTTAAAACGTAAAAAATATATATATATATAATTAAATTAAAAAAACTGGACTGATTTTAGCACTACAGTACTGTGTAAAAAGCACAATGAACCTGGACATATAATTGCACTGTGCAATATTAGATCTAAGGCCAGGATTAGTCCCTAGGTTCACATATAATGACGGGGTTCTCATTTGAACCCAATCCTATATATATATTATATATAGGGTTGGGTTCAAATGAGAACCCTTCATTATATGTGAACCTAGGGACTCATCTTGACCATTAGATTGGATAATCTTGATGGTTGAGATCATGACATGTCAGCATGGTAATAATGTAAAAAAATGCATTAATTAATTAAAAATGGTATTTTGGACATATATCAACGTTTACAAAGAGCACTACATTGTTCTTTAGAAAGCACAATAGATTAAGAAAAAAAACACTACGATTGTATACAAAAAGCATCGCAAATTTCGTCTATAAACTGCAAATTCAAAAATTTGAAATGAAACTCAAATCTTCAACAAACCATAACTTTTTCAAATTTTATTCGTTTTGAATGAGATATATATCAAATTAATCACATTCTCAAGATCTACAATTTAAGATACATATTACATGTTTTAAAACGTAAAATATATATATATATAATTAAATTAAAAAAATTGGATTGATTTTAGCACTACAGTACTGTGTAAA
Organism: Phtheirospermum japonicum; assembly: GCA_014905375.1. NCBI lineage: Eukaryota > Viridiplantae > Streptophyta > Magnoliopsida > Lamiales > Orobanchaceae > Phtheirospermum > Phtheirospermum japonicum. The sequence continues at coordinate 1,964,766 of BMAC01000047.1, read as the reverse complement.
AACCACAATGAACCTGGACATATAATTGCACTGTGCAATATTAGATTTAAGATCAGGATTAGTCCATAGATTCACATATAATGACGGGGTTCTCATTTGAACCCAATCCTATATATATGTGTGTGTGTGTGTGTGTGTGTGTGTGTGCACACACACTACATAAAAATACCGAGCAATTATTCCCTCGGTAATGTCCAAAATTCCCTCGGTATTTGGTTTACCGAGGGGAAGAATCCCTCGGTAAAACCCTTCTCGGTAAAAAAATTTCGAGGGAACTTTAGAATTTCTAGTTACATTACCGAGGGATTACATAGGAATATAGACCCTCGGTATTTAACGAGGGAATTTTGGCTTCTTTTTTTTTTTTTGCAATTTTACTGAGGGGACACAATCCCTTTGTATATCCCTTGGTAAGTTGGAGTTTTTAAATATTTTTTCTTTTTGCAATGTTTTCGAGAGATTATAAAATTTACTCGTTAATTTAATTAAATTACTTTTTTAATAATGCCGACCAGCTGGCTTGACCCGCCCGCCCAACCCACAACCATGGCCATTTTAATCCCTCCATTATCCTCCAACTTGTTGTCAATGGTAATTGAACCCTTGACCTCAAGGGTGCGTGCGATAGTCTAACCGCTAGCCTCACGTAATATATGTACGTAATTTTATTATTTTATATTTATTACATATATAACCTAAAGTTATATATTATATTTATAAAAAATAATATAATATAATTAAATAATATTATTTAAAAGTGTGTTTAAATTATATTATATGTCTAGAAAGTTATACATATTGAATTAAGATATTAATATATTTAAATTAAAAATACAGAGTGACATGATTTTTCTTCGATTTACCGAGGTCTTCTGTATTTTAATTATTTTAAAAAATTAAAACTAAAAAAATTGTAATTAAAGATCAATTTATATTTTTTGTGATTCTAGAATAAGAAAAAAAGACAAATTGTATATTGAAAAAAATAATGGGATTACATTAATTTTATTTAGTATTACATTTAATGCTATTACATTTTTTTATTTTTATTTTTATTTTATATACCGAGGGTATTTTTCTCCCTCGGTAATGAATAAAGGCAAAAAATCCCATCGTTATTTTTCTTTTTTTTAAATAAAAAAATATAATTATCGATCAGTTTATATTTTTTTATTCTAAAACAAGAAAAACAAACAGATTGTATATTTAAAAAAATTAATGAGATTACATTAACTTTATTTAGTATTACGTTTAATATTATTACAATGTTTTTTATTTTTTCTTGAATTTTTTTATTTTTTTGTAAAAGAATAAAATATTGAAGACTTTTTTTTTGCCCTCGTTAAATCCCTCAATAATTCGATTTCTTTTTTTACACTTTGACCCACACATAGGATGTGATTGTATGTAGAGAAATTTACTTCTGATCTCAAGAGATTGAGCCACTGTCACTTTTTGTTCCTTTATATTTTGCTTTTATTTTTTCACTTTAGGTATTATAAGTTTATAGTTTAATTCTTTTCTGCGCTTTTGGGACTTACAAATGTAATATATATGGTTTTTATTTTGTCTTTTTCCTTAACATGTTAACATTGACGTTCAAATTACAAATTGTGAGATGAAAATTATCATAATTTCAATCATATTTGATCAAAGTGCAATTTATTCTTAACTTAATGATGTTAATAGGTGAAATTATAGGAAATGACTATGGCTTATATTCACGGTACCAGACCCCAACTTTCTATTGTATTTACGATCATTGATTTCTTAATATAAAAAACCTATATTTAATCTGATGGTTCCCATCAATTGAATAACGGTGCCGTGAAGGCCCTATAAAAGTTTCCGAAATAATAAAGTGTGTGTAATATATTTATTATATAATAATTCCTGTCTGGAAAGACCAAGAAGGCGGAACTTTCGGTATGGGGGGGGATCAAATTAACTCTTTCCTACCCTTTAATCAATAGCCTCCCAATCACTAATGAATCAAATAGTCCAAGTGAATTTATCAAATCTGGGCCCTATATAAGACTTTTAATTTGTTAATAGAATTTTTAGTCAAATTCAGGATCTGAGTATATCTTTAACTAGCTACGTAGTTAACAACAACCACTCTTCCTATAATTCTTATTAGAAAATTTGATTTTTGCTAATTGCAGTAGCTAACTGCAACTTCTTTATTCCAAAACGGTGTTTTTAATATTCAATTTCACTGTGTTGATTATTTGTTAAGTGGATGAAAACTGAATGTACTATTCTTCCGCATAAATCGTATATATTAATTTGCAAGGAAACAAAAAGAAAAAAAAAAAAAAAGACACGTGTGTTAATCATTGGTTTTGTGAAATATGAGACAATATATCATTTTGGAATAAACAATTGCATCTGCTTATTCAGAGTACAATTAGTTTGATCTGTTCTTGATTATGTTTTACATGTTATGAATCAAATAAGAATATATATATATATATATAGGATTAGGTTCAAATGAGAACCTAGTCCTTATTTGCGAACCAGGGGACTAATCAGGACCATAAATTAATTAAGATCAAAGGCTAATATTAAAAGAATTTTTGAATTTTATTTAAAGCATGATAAGGTTAACATTGTCTTTTTAAATTCAATGCAATTAAGATACCCCATATAACGTATACTCAATCCCATAATAACGTAGGTTCCCTTTTTTACAATCTTAAAATATTGCTGCCGATTTGTCTTAAAAGAAGGAATAAACCAAATCCATTATCAACCTCATTCTTCGTCCTTCTCATTGAATTCGGATTACTCAAAATATGGAATCAACGTCTACAGGTCGGCGTCCTCAATTTATCTTCTTTTTCTCGCTGCGATTAATTAGTTTTTTTATACACTGTTTAATTCATGTAATTTTAAGTTCATCTATCTCAAACTCAATTTGTTGTATATGTAATCAAAACTTGAGGAACTTGAGGCGGCTCTGAATGTTTTTACGGCAAACCTAATTGCCTGAAAAAAAACAGATATAAGAATCACTAACAGATAACTAATAAAAACAGTGATATATATCAAAAAAGCACCAACAGTCATATATCATGCCCGGAATTTTGGACAGTTAGTTTTTAAATAGTCGTCTGCTATTCTTGTATTGATTTACTAAAAGCACAATCGTTGCATTGAAAAAGCACCGTTTTAATTGTTCAGAATCTTTTTTTTTTCCATCTATACAAACAGTTCCGTTTTTACGGTTAATAATGAACTTGGTTATTTAATAATAAGCTGCAACGTTTTTTTTAAGAATACAGTTGGGTTTGTTCTCGTTTTGCATTAATTTTATTTTATTGGTTTACATTATGTCATTATGGTCCTGGAAGCTGATACATATACTTTTATTTACAAATAATGTGCATGCGTTTTATGATGCATGTGTCATGATGGTTCATTATATTTTGACCCTTAATATGATGGTTCATCATATTACGTCTTCTTTTAATAATAAGGCTCAGAAGAATGAAAATGCTTTCGCCTGGGTTATTTACTGCTTTATCATGCATCATATACTGAAAAATGCTTTTGGCCATATCATATACTGCTTTCATTTGCAAATAAGAAGGATTAGAGGAATTAAAATGCCTTTAAAAACCAAGAATAAAATGCGCTCGCCAGTGTTATATACTGCTTTCTTTTTAACAAACAAAAAATCTTTTGAAATGCTTCCTATATTATATACTAATGCTCTCACTATGAAATAATAATGCTTCGGTTACATATTTTGTTCAATAATGAATTGATGGCCATCTAACAATACAATGTAATTATCATATCCATAATGCTTCCTATATTTATATACTAATGCTCTCACTATGAAATAATAATGCTTCGGTTACATATTTTGTTCAATAATGAATTGATGGCCATCTAACAATACATGTAATTATCATATCCATACGAAACCAACCCAAATAAAAAAAACCGTTAAAAAAAACTAACATTCAATACGTTGTCAATACCATGCAAATATTGTCCAGTGAATCACGAAAAATTCAGATACCAAAACAAATAGTCCAACATAAAACAAACATTAAGTCCTAATAAAGTTCAATAGACTTCAATGCTGAAAATAGAAAATATAAAAAAAGTTCCCTTCAGGCTYTTAACATATCACTCGGTCGAACCAGCTTCAAATTCGGGAGGGGCACCACTTCCTCCATTTATAAGGAGATCAACCACATCAATCTCGTAATCTTCGCAGGAGCATCGATAATAGTACGTAGCTGCTTCTGGATTACGGTCTTTGTAGACATTATTCTCAGATGTTAGGAACACAAACTCACACAAATGTTGTACAATTCTAAAAAAAAATAAAAAAAAATAGGAACACAAACTCACACACCAACAAGCACTGCAAATAGTATCCAATTCATTGACAATACTGCTCTAATTTTTTCCTCTTCTAAAAAACATAATTAATTAAGCATCTCAAACATAAACTAAAATCAATGTACAGATCCCATTAGAGCATTACATACGTACAWTAAAAGCAATACATATATTAATAAAAAAAAAGAAATTTTTATTCACACAAACATGACAGCACTACTAATTATACAAATTCGGAGAACTTTCATATCTAAAGCATCATGAATTATCATTGAAAGCACTTCAATTACATATAAAAAAAGATTCAGTGAAATTTATCAACACTATCATTATATTGCTAACTCACTGTACATTTAGAAGAAAAGATATACACACATACAACGAAATGAATTGTGCAATACTGAAAACACTTCAAACATATTCCATAAAGCATMAACTTATTGAAACAATTATTCCAACAAAAAAATCATATTAATCTTTAAGGAACAAAACAAACACTATACATTTAACCAAAAAGCACTGCAAATACATTAAAACATACACATCGATGGCCACCAATACTCAGACAAACTCAAAGCATTTTTTATATACACCAAAAGCATTATACATTATGTGTTTTCTTCTTTCTGTTGTTCAAATTAACTCACAAAAACACCAAAGTACTAAAAACATATATCAAAACATTAGGGTAACATTATGCTTTCAAACACTATACATTTATTCAAAAAGCACTGTCAATTTGAAGCACTATAAACATAAACCAAAAAGGACTACAAATCCACAATATATTACTTTTCGAATATGAAAGCACTACATACATATTCCCAAAACATTCAAATGGGCACTCAAACATTCAAAAAACACTATTCAAAACAGGAACCAAAATTTAGTAATGCCAGAGAATCAATGTTCCGTCAATATTTAAAAATGTATATATACTTATAATTAAATAAATAAAGCAATATATTCATACATGCAGTCAATTTTTTCCACCCACCAAAAAAAAAAAAATCAAACGCAATCAAAAGTGGGTTCATGTATTATAGCGAAATTAGGCCGGCCAACTGAGAAAGTGGTCATTGAATTTTTGGGTAAGTTTGATTCAGTGTTTTTCACGAATTCTAGGGTTTTGGTCGCAAACTACGCTCTCAGTACGGGCAAAAAATCGTACCTTCTTCTCCAACCAGGGCGGTTTGCCGGTGACCTCTGGATCGCCGACCATCATTTTCCATCTTAAATCCTCAAACTTTTTTCTCCTTTTTTCAAATTCGGAATTTTGTAGAGCAGATTATCAATTATTTCTCAGAAATGGAACGGGTGGTTTTTTGTTTCCTGTGCTTTGATTTGATAAATGGAATGGGGGGGTTTTAGTTGCCTTTTGGTTTCCAGAAATCTCGTCCTTGATTGATTGGCGGGATTTTCTATAGTTTTATTTTGGCCAAAATTGCCCCTACCGAATAAACCATACGTTGGTTTTTGTGTTTTTTTCCTTTTTTAAATACCAAATCTCAATGAATTATAACCACCGAATTTCGTGAATATATGGTCCAGATTAGTCCTATAGTTCGCAAATAAGGGCTGATTCTCATTTGAACCTAACCCTCTCTCTCTCTCTCTCGCTCTCTCTCTCTATATATATATATAGTTGTAAACAATTCATCTTTGTACAACGTAGCGTTTGTCAACCCTTTAGGATACGAATTACCAGAAATTATGTACTTTTGGGGGTATCCAAATCCCACAAACAAAGTTGAAAGAAAAAAGGAAAATAAAGTAGTAAAAAATGGGATAGATTAGACAGGAAAGCAACAAGTAAAAGGAATAAATTAGAATAATAAAGAGAGAGTCTCCATGCAAAAGTTTCTTTAAGAAAAAACGCTTAAAAAGCAGGTTAACTTAACTAGCATATATGTTTATCTAATGTATAGGTCACACTCTAAAAGGAGTTTTCCATACTAAAGGTTAAACATTAAAGGTGTTTTAGACTTGCATGGCTCATTCTTTCTAATCATTTAAAGAAAGCCCGTTTTTACACTCTTTGGAGGTTGCATTAAAAGGAGAGAACTACAGGAGTCGTCTTTTTTTCCCATTATCTTTCCTTCTTGCTTCCTTTCCTATCCTCTCTCTCTCTCTGCTTTGGAGTTGTTCTGTAATTCTGATATACCGTGTTCATTTCTTTGGGGATATCGTGAGATGCTGGAATTGGATTCACGTAATACAAGAAGTTTTGAAATCAACTACTACTAAATTATAATTAAACCAATAAAATAATTTGTAACAAAAACATAAGATATGATTATATAAAAAAACCTAGAGAATTAAGAATAACAACCACTACTAATCATAACAAGTCCAACAAAAGAACCAATATATTCATATTTTCATATCACCACAGCTTTCAACAACGAAAAAAAAAAGGAAGAAAATAATGAAATTGTTATGATCAGATTTTCAATAGTGTGTGTCAATGTTAGATTTGTTATTAAATTTAATTTCTCATGTTTATGAATTTCTAATTAATAATGAGATTAACTATTCGTTCAATGCTCAGGTAACTGATCAAGCGCCAAAAATAGGGCACGATATAATTGTAATAATGAGATTAGAGATCGAGGATATGACTCACGAGAAAATCGGATGCTGCTAAGATGATCGAAGAATTGACTGAGGCTAATAAAACTATTGATGAGTTGAGGCTGAAAAAATAATTAGAGTCTGATAAGTTAGCTGAAGTGTACCAAGCGGGGCTTGAGAATTTAGTAAATGATTCGCGCAAGTTCACTGCTCACAACAATATCCACCAAACGCAAATAGTTCATCGGCATTCCCATGCATGTACAATATACAATTTTTTTATATACATATTGTTTACCGACGGACATGAAAGCCATTGGTAAAACTATTGCTATTATTTATTTATTTAACTAATTACATACGGTCTGAAAGTCCATAGTTAAATTTAAAAAAAAATAAAAAATAGGAATCCCGACAACAACTTATAGAGGAGGGTCTCGCACTGCGATTGGTCATGCACGTTAGCTCGTTAGTAAAATTGAAATATGTTTATAAATTTAACTCGTAAGTAATTATTTAGTTCATAATTAAAAATTAGTTTAAATATTGTATACAACGCAAGGATTTGGGTAGGAAATGCAATGCATTCGAGCTTTTTTTGACTATGCACCACATACACGAAGACTCTTTCACTGATCTTCAATCGCAACATACTTTTGTAAGTATTTTTTTAAATGTAATTAATATAATATATATCTTTCGTATCTAATCCTCTTTAAGGCAAATTATACATCAATCAAAATATTGTAGGAGTATCAGAGACGTCTGGAGGAGGCTAGTGCTTCATCACCGAATTGTGTCGCCGTTGACGAGAATACAGTCTATATATAGACCGTCGGCGTGAGAAGCATGCAGGTCAGCAGCTCGAGTACGAGGCGATTCTCCGTGACCGAGTGATGCAGGAAGTCACCGCAGCGATGGCGCGACGTCGTCGGCTGTCCTCTGATGCTCAGTTGCTGCTGGTGATGATGATGATGCGATTTAGTTGATTTAGGAACGAATAATATTTATATTTGGTATTTTACTTGTGTTTTATACATTATGCGATAAAATTGTTAGTTAATTATATTTTATTTTTAATTTTATATTTTTTTTGGGAAATGCAAATTAGGTTTCATATTAAATTATTGATATGTGAAAAAAATAAAAGTAATTATTTCAAATAAAATGAAATAAAAATAAAATTTAAAAATTTAAAATGTTGACGGGTTGGTGAAAGGAAGTAAAGAACACATTTGAAGGAATATTTGATATTCAGTTTTTCTAAGATTTCATTCAGACATTTTCTGCATAATTACATTAGGGAATGTCGCCACTATTTATAGTAAAGGTAACCCTAAAATATGTGGCTAAGACTGCCACAGTACATCAATTCAAATCCTGTGGTCACCATTGCTACAGTACATCCTAACAGCTGGATGTACTAGATTAGGGTTGACGACATCAGCTGACATCGGGTAGGTTGTCCTCATCTGAGAACCATTGTCAGTAGTACGTTCGACCTCTGAGAGACCTATCGTGCGACCTGAGAGGTCACCAACCTTGAGACCTTGCACTGCACTCATCTCCAGGTCGCCAACTATGCGACCTTGCACTGCACTCTTCTTCAGGTCGCTAAGCAGTTTATGACCAGGCGACCTGAACTTATCAGGTCGCTCTCTATTATCCCCCCTCAATTCGAGTGCGGCGATAAGAAGAACAGAGAGCTTGTTCCGAAGCCGAGAAAAAAATTGATGAGATAGTAGTTTGGTGAATATATCGGCAGTCTGATCAATAGAAGGGACAAACCGAACCTGAAGCAATTGCTTTGCAATGAGGTCGCGAACAAAGTGAAGATCTAATTCAAAGTGCTTTGTACGAGCATGAAGAACAGGATTGGAGGCAACAACAATAAAACTCTGATTATCGACCCAGATTGTGGGAACAGCGGGAAGAGTGACCTGAAGCTCGCTTAGCAAGGAGCGAATCCAAACCAACTCAGCTGTAGCATGAGCAAGACTGCGATATTCAGCCTCGATGCAGGACCTCGAAACGGAGGTCTGCTTCTTAGAACATCAGGAGACAATATTGCGACCTATGAAAATATAAAAACCAATGATGGATTTTCTGTCATCCAGATCACCAGCCCAGTCGGAGTCTGAAAAACCTGTCAGAGCAAAGAATGAAGTTTTACTATAAGTGAGCCCATAAGAAGTGGTACCAGTAAGATATCGCAGAATTCTCTTGACATCTCGCCAGTGAGTGCTTAGAGGACATTGCATATATTGGCACACTTTGTTGACCCTGTAAGAAATATCAGGTCGAGTAATGGTGATATACTCAATAGTCCTATAAAAGGTTGGATCAACAATGGGCTCCCCTTGGGACTTAGAGAGGATAGGAGAGACAACCATCGGTGTAGGTGTAGCTTTATCTCCAGCCATACCTGCTCTTTTAAGAAGAGTTAAAATGTACTTGCCCTGACTCAAATGTAGACCTTGAGCAGTGTTCGAGACCTCAATGCCAAGAAAATGATGCAGTTCACAGAGATTCTTTAAAAAAAAGGTGGAATCAAGGTGATTAATAAGTCGTAAAATTCCGACCTTGTCGCTGCGAGTGACAAGGATGTCGTCAACATACACTAAGACCCATATGCAGCCCGAGGAACTGTTGCAGTAGAAGAGAGAGTTATCAGCCCGGGAAGAATAGAAACCAAAACCAATAAGAATAGCTCGTAATTTTCCAAACTAAGCGTGAGGAGCCTATTTAAGCCCGTAAATAGCTTTCGATAATCTACACACCTGAAGACTGGTACCCTCCTGTTCAAAACCAGGTGGTTGAGCCATGAAGATTTTTCGGTCCAGCTCGCCATGCAGAAAGGCATTATTGACATCCAATTGTTGGACCGACCAATTACAGTTGACTGCGATGGAGAACACAACCCGAATAGTTGCAGCTTTAATAACTGGGCTGAAAATGTCAGAAAAATCAAAATCGGGCACCTGACTGTACCCCTTGGCGACCAATCTGGCTTTATAACGAGCAATAGAACCATCAACATGAGTTTTTAGTTTGAACACCCACTTGCAACCGATCAAGGATTTGCCCGGAGGTAGCTCAGAGAGAGATCGTGTCTGATTCTTAAGGAGAGCTGCATACTCTTCACTCATAGCTTCTTTCTACTTGGGATGTTTTAAATCCTCAACATAGGAGGAGGGCTACTTAAAATCGAGAAGCTGCGCACTGAGCACACTGGGCTTGTAAATTCCTGCCTTAGCTCGTGTAACCATGTGGTGTTTACCTGCTAGAGGGTTAGTACGAGGAAAAGGAGAAGCATGTGGAGAGCCCATAATTGGTAATTCAACAGTAAGAGGAATAGTAGAGGGACTAGATTGGTTGGAGGATAGTGGTATTAGTTGATGGGAAGAACTGGAAAATTGGACCTTTTGAGGTGATGGTGAGGTCGCGCAGTATGGATTCTGAGGCACCTGTATGGGATGAGGCGAACCAAGTGTGGAGGTCGCATGTGGTTGTGGTGAGGTCGCTGGCACATGTGGCGAGGTCGCTTGTGGTGTAAGAGGTTGAGGACCAAGAATTGATGGTTGAACATTTGTGCAGGAGTGAGGTTCAGAAATTTTTGAGAAGTGAAATCTGAGCTCGTCAAAGATCACATGTCTGGTGATATAACTTTGTTATCTGGCAGTAGGAATTTGAAACCCTTATAGTGTTCATTATAACCAAGAAGTGTACTAGGAAGCGACCTGAACTGAAGCTTGTGTTTATTTAGCGGTCTTAGATGAGGGTAACAGAGACACCCAAAGTGTTTAAGATGAGTGTAGCTGGGGACTTGATTTAGTAGGAGTTGATGAGGACTTTTGTACTGAGTGATTTTAGAGGGTAATCGATTTATGAGATAGACAGCAATGGTAAAGGCATCATCCCAATATTTGACAGGTAGATGAGAATGAGAGAAGAGAGAAAGACCTTTTTCAATAATATGTCGATGTTTTCTCTCAGCAAATCCATTTTGTTGAGGTGTGTAGGGACAAGATATTCTGTGGTGTATCCCTGAGGAATGAAAGAAGTTTGTAAGGGCTATATATTCTCCCCCTCCATCAATTTGTACCGATTGGATTTTAGAATTAAAATGAGTAAGGATAAGATTTTGCAGATGAGTGAAGACAACGAGCACATCAGATTTATGCTTTAGCAGATAGATCTAGGTATATCGAGTATAATGATCAATAAAGGAAACATAGTAGGAGAATACATTCGAGGATTTGACAGGAGCAGGACCCCATACATCTGTATGTACAAGGTCAAATGGATTTTTATATTCATTTCCTGAAGGAGAAAAGGGTAGCTTATAACTTTTACCCTAAATACAAGCACAACAAGTAGAAAAGGTAATTTTATTAATATTATTAATGGAGAAATTACAGGTTCTAAGAACTTCTTGTAATACATTATTGGCAGGATGCCCTAATCTAAGGTGCCACAACTGTAAAGCTGCTTCTTTATTCGAATCACTGAACTCAGTGATGACGATACTAGGGTCTTGCCTCACGAAAGAGGTAAATGGGGTTGATGGCGAGCTGGATGTCAAATTTGTAAAGACCATTCCTAAGAGAGCCTCGGAGAAGAATTTGGCGTGTAACCTGGTCCTTTACATAGCAAGAAGTAGGATGAAATTCAAAGTAAACAAAGTTATCTTGAGCAAATTGAGAGATGAGATTCTTAGTGATGTGCAGAACATGAAGAAGCTTTTTGAGTAAAAAGGATTTGTTGTTGGAATGAAACTGTGAATTACTAATATGAGAAATACACAAACCTGATCCATTCCCTACTTGAACCTTGTTGTTTCCTTGGAATTCTTAGGTGATGTTCAGATTAGCAAGATCATTTGTGACATTATTAGAGGCTCCAGAGTCTTCATACCAGCTCGCATCGCTGCCTGAATCTGACATCAGTGATAAAGCAGAGGGATCAATGCACTGAGTCACGGGATAGGCGCAGTAGGAGCTCGCTGAAGTGTTAAGATTGTTCTGTGCATTGGACTGTGCAGTGTAGGCAGTATAAAATCGATAATAGCACTTGTAAGCAGAGTGGTTAGAGTAACCACAGATTTGACAAGGCGACCTGTTTCCTGGTCTGAAACCTCTTCCACCTCGTCCTTTGTAACTGTTGGTCCTCCCTCGACCACCTCTTCCAGGGTGACGACCTCTTCCTCTGCTCGCTTCTGCACCAATCCATGTGTACTTTTTCTGACCAGAGTACTGATTGGCGATGTTGATAGTAGGGCTTGATCCTTCTGTGTTGATGAAGTTGGATGCATTTCCAGCTTCCAGTCTGTTCTCAAAGCTTAATAAAATAGGCAGAATGTTCCTTAGGGTGAGTGAGTCACTCCGAGCTGTAGCTGCTACCACTACCAGGTAAAAATCTCCTCCAAGCCCGGTGAGAACATGCATTACTTGATCTTCTTCGTAAACAGGTTGACCAGCTGACGCTCGCATGTCACAACAACTCTTGACTTTGTTAACATAGTCTCTGGTACTCATAGTTCCTTTCTTGATAGAGGAGAGCTGCATCTTGTACCGCATCTTCCTAGCTGCATTTTGACTGGAAAAGTTGGCCTCCAGGGTTTGCCAGATTTCTCTTGAGGATGCAAGACTAACCATCATGGTAAGTAGAGTTTCAGAAAGAGAGGAGAGAAGCAAGGATTCTAACAACGGGGCTTGCCAAACCCAGAGCAGGAATTCCGGGTTTACTGATCCTTCGACGATCTGAGTTGGAGGTCTGATTTCTCTAGTAAGATAGCCTTCAAGCCCTTATCCTCTGACGGTTGTGAAAACTTGAATTTTCCAAAGTAGATATTTTGAGTCATTTAGTTTGATTGAGATGAGCTGATTTTGCAGCTGGATAGCTGAGTTTGAGCTTTGAGAAGAAAGAGAAGTATTTCGAATTACTGAGTGAGAGCTCGCTTGAGCCTCATGATATGGAGGTGTGATACCCTCCATCAGATGTAAGGTAAGGGAAGAAGGAGATGAGAGAAGAGGTGTTTAGAGTCAGGTAAAAACCTGCTCTGATACCATGAAAGAAAGTAAAGAACACATATTTGAAGGAATATTTGATATTCCGTTTTTCTGAGATTTCATTCAATCATTTTCTGCACAATTACATCAGGTAATGTCGCCACTATTTATAGTAAAGGTAACCCTAAAATATGCGGCAAAGGCTGCTACAGTACATCAATTTAAATCATGTGGTCACCATTGCTACAATACATCCTAACAGCTGGATGTACTGGATTAGGGCTGACGACATCAGCTGACGTCGGGTAGGTTGTCCTCATCTAAGACCCATTGTCAGTAGTACGTTCGACCTCTGGGCGACCTATCGTGCGACCTGAGAGGTCACCAACCTTGTGACCTGGCACTGCAATCATCTCCAGGTTGCCAGGTATAAGGTCGCCAACTGTGCGACTTGGCACTGCACTCTTCTTCAGGTCGCTAAGCAGTTTATGACCAGGCGACCTGAACTTATTAGGTCGCTCTCTATTATTTGGGACCATCAACATTATTTGAATTTGTTGATGGGCATAACCCGTCAGCTTTTGCTTAGGGCAAACACACCCATCAGCATTTGCTGACGGGTCCTGGGTCATGTCTGGGGGCTTTGCTGACGGGCGTTACCCGTCAGCAAGCCGTCAGTAAATGCTGAAGGGTTGAATAAGTCCTTCAGCAAAATATTTACTGACGCAAAAAATACTGACATGCGTTACCCTTTAGCAAATTCGTCAGCATTCATTTGCTGATTAGTAATGCCCGTCAGCATTTCCATATTTTATGGTATTGAGAGAAGAGAGCACATACTAGAATACTAATTATTTTGCATAAAATATTTTTTGTTAATTGCTTTGATTTTTAGTTCCTTGGAATTCAAATATGGTTATCACCGCTGTATTCTAAGAAACAAACCCTGTGAGAGACCAAATTTGTATTGAGGAATTTGACAGTCACAAGCTCGAGTTCCATGTTCTTGTAAATGTTTGTTGTTTGTAGATTCATTTTCGAAATCATATTCAGATTTTAGAAGAATACTTAGTTTCCTATAGAATACTTTTGGGAACGTCTACGGTACCGTGAAGGCACCATTCCTCAAATCAGTGGAAACCATCAGATTAATGAGAATATAAATTTAGGCTTGTTATATTAAGGAATCAATGCTTGTAAATGCAGGAGGGGGTGAGGGTATGGTACCGTGAAAGCACCGTAGTCATTTCCAATACTTGTATGTACAAAACAGATTTTTATAACTCACATACATATTTTTAGCCAAAAGTTTCTTGGACCCTAATAAAGCAAATAAAGTTCATAACTAATTCGTAGCTATGTAATATTAGAAAATTAACTTTTGATTCTTCTTAGTAGTGTAAAACTGACATATATAATGCATCTGATTTTTTTATTTTTTTTAAAGATGAGATAAATAAAATGAAACGGAGGTAGTACATAATAGACTTGAGACCATGGGTAACCACCCCGTAAATGTGAAAAACTTTTATAAGACCAGTCTCACAATGACACAACAAGTTTTTATGATATTTTTACACACTTTTTAAATATAAATTTAACAAGCATTTATGATACACATATTTGGGATACTTTTGTGTTGTCTCATTGTAAAACCAAAATGGTGTTAGTCTCACACACCCACTCCAGATAAAATATATACATGCATATACTCATGATTTTAAATTGATACAGTTCCCTAATTTTCTTCCAATATCTTTTATATAATGTGTTCATGCATGGACTCATGATTTTGAATTGATTCAGTTTTTTAATTTTCTTGAAATATGTTTTATATTGCATTCTAATGACACCAATAAACGCTTAAACCTGAAAAAAAATAAAAAATAATAATGAGCAATAACAATAATAAAAGTTACCCCCTCTATCCTATTCTATCTGTCGCAATTGATCAATTCATAGAGATTCATAAAGATAATTAGTTTATAATTATAAATATCAAATGGCAATAATATTCTTTTGTTTAAAATAATTAAAAGTTTGAGATAATAACGGTAGGGGTAAAAGTAGTAAAGTAACCTTTAATTCTTATTGAAAAAGTAAAAGCAACAATGATTATCTCTTAAAAATATAAATGCGACACATAGAATGAGACAAAAAAAATTTCAAATTGCGAAAGATAGAACGAGACGGAGGGAGTATCATTTTACACTATCAGAAAAGCTGGACATTACAGAACAAGAAAGACAAAGGAAAATAAATGTTGTCGTTGTTATTGAAGCATATTCTCATATTACAAAGGTGACTCAGCAACATTCTTCTAATAGAACCGTTAGCTACATCTACAAGTCCAAGATAACTATAAGTGCAGGGTTGAGATTACATATAGGGTTTTGCTAGTAAAAATGAGCTGCAATGGAAATATACAGCGAGCCACATCCAAGCTCTTGTAATTGTACTGTTGGTTCATAATGATGTGCATGGTGATATGTATGCTCGATGGAAATATACATCGAGCCACAAGCTCTGATGTATGTTGTTGTTTAACACACACACACACACGCCAATTCGAGCACGGCTGATAGAGTGATGGAGAACTTGTTACGAAGACAAGTGAAGAATTGTAGTGACAATGGCTTTTTAAGAATATATGTAGCTTGACCCAATCAGGGGACAATTTGAACATGATGCTTTTTCTTAGAAACAAGATTTCGAATAAAATGGATATCTAACTCAAAGTGTTTTGTGCGAGCATGGAGCACTGGATTATAGGAAATGACATTAATACTTTGATTATCAACCCATATATTAGGTGTGGTAGGAAGATTAACTTGTAGCTCTTTCAATAAGGACTGAATCCACACAATATCAGTTTTAACATGAGCTAAAATCCTGTATTCAGCCTTAATGTTAGATCTGATTTTCTTTAGAGGACCATGATATCAAATTACTTACTAAAAATATGCAAAATCTATTCACTAGTTTCCTATCTTATATGTCACAGCCTAATCAAAATCTGAGAAGCTAGTAAGATTAAGGTGAGAGAATCGAGTACAGTGAATTCCAAAGTGAATAATGCCCACTAGATATCTCAAATTTTATTTTACAGCTTTCCAGTGTGTGGAGAGTGGACAATGCATAATTGGGACACTTTATTGACAAAGTAAGCCACATTAGACTAATGAGAGTATTGTATTTCAAAGATCGAACAATGCTTCTGTAAAATGATGCACAATAGTGGTTGTACCCTAAAAATTGGATATAACAGGTGTAGTAACCATATGAGTGGGTGTACAATTAGCCTGAGCCATCCCTGCCCTTTCTAGTAGATTCTTGATATACTTACCTTGACTGAGACAAAGACCATATCTAGTTTGGGAAACCTCTATTCCAAGAAAGTGATGTAGCTCACCCAAGTTTTTTAAAGATAAGAGTTTATCTTGATGTGTGATCAGATTCTGAACTCTTATGTGATTACAACTTGTGACTAGAATGTCAACCACATACTCTAAAATCCAGATAGCCAGAAGAAAAATGTAGATAAAAGGAATAATTATCACCCTTTGCACACTTGAAGGCTGTCTTGGTTAGAAACAAATTTCAATTTCCGATACAGTTTCTACGAGCCTACTTAAGACCATAAATAACATTAGAAAGCTTGTACACTATAAGAGAATCAGAATAAAGTTCAAAACCAGGTGGATGTTCCATAAAGATCTTTCTATCCAACTCACCATGCAGGAAGGTATTATTCACATCTAACTGTTTAATAGACCACCACAATTAGCAGATTCTGAGATCACAGTTATAATCGTACGAACTTTCATAATATGACTCAAAGTAGTCAAGAAAGTCAAAACTAGGCACCTGATCATACCCTTTAGCCACTAGCCTATCTCTGTATCTTACAATGCTACCAGCTGAGTGTGTTTTGATTTGAAAAACACATGTACGTCCAATCAAGGACTTGCCTAAAGGATTATAAAGTACCATGTCTGATTCTTATTGAGAGCTTGATATATTTCTTGTTTAGATACTTTCCACTTGGGATAACTAAGTGACTCCACATAATTAGTAGGTTTTGTTGTGTTTAACATTTGTGTAGTGATAATTTTTGGCTTGTAGATACCAGATCTTGCCCTGGTAAACATTAGATGACCACTGTAAATGATTTCTGTCCTGCAGTTGAAGTGTTAGCAGGAACAAAGGATGGTTGAAACACAAAACCCATGTATGGAGACTTTACATCAAGAGGAATAGTGGTGGAACTGGATTGATTTGAAGGAATAGAAATTTGATAATGAGTTCTTTGTGAAGATATAGAACCTAAGCGATGTGAGGTGGAGATAGGAGACTATATATGAGGTAAATGTGAATGAGTGAGAATGTGTATTAGATAAGTGAGGTGATTGGAAAGAGAGTATGTGAGAGAGAGTTGCTTGAACAGTGGAGGTTGACATAGGAAATGATTGATTTTGAACAGAGATATGGTTTTAGTATAGGTGGAGATCTAAGAATAGAAGGTTGAGTATGATTATATAGAGAAGAATGACTAGAAGAGGCGTATATTGAGGGTTTAGTAAAAGGAAACTTAGTTTCAACAAAAACCACATATCTGGTGATTATGACTTTACCTCTTAGGAGTAAAACCTTGAATCATTTATAGTTTTCATTAAGACCTAAATTGAAGATTGTGTTATTCTATGTGACCTGAGATGAGGGTAGCAGAAATAGCCAAAGGCTTTGAGGTGAGTATATTAGGTTTTTGCTCGAGTAATGTTAAACAGGACCAATAATTTTCTAGAATTTAGAGAGCAACCTATTGATCAGGTAAACTACAGTTGTAAAAGCATCATCCCAAAATTTTAGGGGTATCTGAGAGGGAAAAATAAGAGTTAATTCCATTTCCGCAATGTGCCTATATTTTCTCTGAGCAAGACCATTCTGTTGAGGAGTCTATAGATAACTTATTCTATGGTGTATTCATGAGGCATGAATGATTTTGGTTAGAGATATGTCCCCTACCACCACTTTGAACTGACTAAATTTTTACTAAAACTGAGTGGCAGTAAGGCTTTGTAAATGAGTAAAAGCATTTTGAATTTTGATTTCTATTTGAGTAGATAAATCCAAGTATATCTAGAATGATGCCCAATGAAGGAAATGTAGTAAGAATAAAATTTGAGGACTTAATAGGTGCATGGACCCAAACATCAGTGTGTATCAGATTAAAAGGTTTACTAGAAATTGAAGTGGAATCCAGAAAGGGCAATTTATGACTTTAACCTGAAGGTAAGAACAATATAAAAGATCAAAAATTCTATTAATTTGAAATGAAACATTACATTTTCTAATAAACTTAACCAATATATTATTAGTCACATGTCCTAGTTTAAAATTCCATGGTTGTAACTTTATTGTAGGATTATTTCTATGTTGAGTGAGATAAGCACTAGAAGAAGAAGACAAGTGAGCAGTAGGAATATTAGAAGAAACATTAGAAGAGTTTGATAGCTGAATGTTAAACTTGTAGAGTCCATTCCTAAGAGAGCCTTTGAGAAGGGTTTGGTGAGTAATCTAATCCTTAACTCAACAAAAGTTAGGGTGGAATTAAAAGAAGGCAACATTATCATGTGTAGAGTGAGAGATATTCATGAGGGTATTTGTAATACTTTGAAATTCAAAGAAGATTTTTTAGAAGGAATAGTTGTGTGATGTATAAATTTGAGATTCACCGTGATGAGATATATCCAAACCCGATCTATCTCCCACTTGGGCCTTGTTGTTTCCGCGGAATCTTGAGGTAATGTTGAGGCTGGTAAGATCATTACTTACATGGTTTCATGCTTCTAAATCAGCATACTAGGTGACATCACTAGTACAGTCAGACATAGAAGAGGGAAAAACAGTTCTTGCCTCTGATTTGTTCATATTTGTATGTGTTTTTTGTTTATTTCGTGTCTTATTTTGTGTGTTATAGTGGGATTTGAGTCATGTTTTATCTTGTTTTTATTTATTTTCTCTTTTACCTAGCTTGTGTTGACTTTTTATTGTTGTAGTACTTTTTCTCGTATCTTTTGTATATATTTATATCAGTTTTTTTTTCTTTTTATATTGTCAAGCGGAGCCTATAATATTACCAAGAGTCACGACCAGCTCGAATCAGTGAGAAGATGACACGGGCTCATGAAACATATTCTTCAGTTGATGTACGTTCGACACACCATCGACGTACATCTTCCAACCGCATCGACAGCATGAGTCGATTGACCTGCTGAGGAATCTACACCACCATTGATCGACACACCATATCAATGCACGCCTGCTGCACACATTAACAACATGAGTCAATCGACCTGTCGAGGACTCTATGCCACTGCCGATCGATACAATTCATCGACTGCCACCGTCGTTCGACGCACAATCAATGATAGGGATACAATCGATCAATGGTCGGTCTTTTCTAGATAAATTTTCCATGGTTCCCTCCTCTACCCACACTATATAAGTTATGACATTTTTCAGATGCCGATCAGACTTGCAAACCTTCCTATTTCTAAACTATAAGGGTTGTTTTCACCAATCTTATGCTTCCACCTTTTTTATTTATAAGCTATAAGAAACATGGTTTTTTCCTTGAATTTGAGATTATGACAAATAAGATTGTGAGAAGATAGCTCGGTTATAATAACTTTCTCTCTTTTGGCTTTAAAGATTCTAAGAATTTGTTTGGGTAATTTGTAATTCTCGATTCCTTGCATTTTTCTTGTTATTTTCAATAATTTTTTGGAACTTTAAACGTTCTTATGTATGATTTTCAGTAATTGTTGAGATTGGTGTTTGATTTGTTAATGAAGGGTTGTTTTACTCCATTTTCATCTTCTTGCTTCCAAGTTAAGGTTATTACTCTTTTGGTGTAGTTAGAACACTAATGATTTTCTAATCCCTTTTAGATTTTGATTCGTATTTTAAATACTTTATTTTTCTCTCCATGTTTTATTCTTTTTCATTTTTGTGTCCAATTTTCCATGCAATTAAATATTTACTGATTTGTGTTAATATGTTGTGAATAGATTATAAGTCTTTATTCAAGTTGCTTTAGTTACGTTTATTTCATTTTCTAATATCAAAACCAACATTTATTGATCTCTTGTTTAGTTTAATTTTGTTAAAATAAATATTTCAATTCTGATTGCCATTCCTCAAGTGATCGACTCGAGTCAAACTATTCACGTACAATTGCTCCATTCTCTTGCGGATGAACTTTTCTGAAAAAGTCAATGTAAAAGGTTTGAGTTAACCTCCTCTATACTGATGGTCACTTGAAGGTGCAGTATAAGAAGGGTCAAATATGTAGTAACGTTTGTCAACTAAATAGTTTGAGTAGCCACAGTTCTGACAAAAAGGATTATTTGATACTTTGAAACCTCTTCCACTTTGCCCTCTATTGTTTCTTCCTCTTCCTCTATTGTTTAGTGGGAACTGACCACCTCTTCCTCTACTGCCTTGACTGTTTCCTCCAGTGTCATTCTAGTTTCCTCTTCTCTGAGAAGTAGATTGATTTATATCATTAACAAAGGGATTTGAGCCTTCGGTATTAATGGATTTTGTAGTATTATTAGCTTCAAGTCTGGTTTCATAACTCATCAACATAGGTAAAACCTCTCTCAAGGTAAGAGATTCAGCTTGGTGGTGCCTGTAACAACAACAGGATCTCAGTCTCCTCATAGATAACTTAACACCTGCATAGCTTGATCTTCATCTAAGTTAGGATGACCAATAGAAGCCAGCTTATCACATCAGGTATTCACCATATTAACATAATGTCTAACACTCAAAGCACCCTTCTTGATGGATGAGAGTTGCAGTTAATTATACTGCATTTTCCTAGTTGTTGTCTCACTTGAGAAATTTGTCTTAAAAGTTTTCCAAATTTCTATGGATAATTCAAGACCTACCATGACAGTGAGCAAGTTTTCAGTGAGAGGAGAGAGCATCCATGAGGAAAGAAATTGATATCTTCTTATCCAGATTAAAATCTCAGGATTTCAGGATCCTTCAAGAAAACAAGGAGGAGGTTTAATAGATCAGAAAGATAGGTCGTGGCCTCTTACAACTGTAAGACTTGCATTTCCCATACTAAGTAGTTTGAGTCATTTAACTTAATAGAGATAAGCTGATTCTGGAGTTGAATGGTTAAGTTTTAAAAAGGAGATGAATTTAGGTTTATAGGAGTGCTAGGTCGGATTTCATATGAGGGTGTTGATTTATCCTATCCTTAAAGATTAACTGTGACCTATAAAATAAATCAGAAAATGGACCGACACATGCGTAAACCTGCTCTAATACCATATAAAGAAAGTCGGACTTTCCATGATAAGAAAGACAAAAAAATAAAATAAATGTTACCATTGAGTTATTGAAACATATTCAATATATTACTGTTAAACGAAAGTAAAAGTCACAATGACCTGATGGATTCAGGTCGCATGATTACAGAATGACATGGCGACCTGATAACCTCAAGTTGCACGATTGGAGACCTTATAGATTCAGGTCATATGGATTGCCACCTGATAGGTTCAAGTCGATTGAGTACCGACCTGACAGGTCTCAGCATCAGAAGTCTGCATGGAGCCTATATCACGTCGAATGACATCAACCCTATCTTAGATTCACAGGTTCAAAAGCTGATGCTTCTCTTCTTTACAGGTTGAAGAATGAGTCAAGAATTTATCTCGTCATCTATGTAGATGACATACTAATTACAGGTAGCGATGCGAATGAGGTCGCTTCAATAGTTGCCAATTTGAAGAAGGTTCTGTCACTGAAAGAGCTGGGCAGTGTTCAACAGTTTTTGGGAATTCATTTTACCACATCCGCTGATGAAATGCATTTGAGTCAAGGACAATACATAAGAGAGCTTCTCAAGCGAGCTAATATGTTGTCATCTAAACCGGTTCTCACTCCAATGATTACTTCAAACAACCTATCCAGATTCAAGGGAAGTAGCACAGGCATAAATCTTACTCTTTACAGAAGTTTAGTCGGAGGTCTACAATATGTCACTATTACTCGACCTGAAATTTCGTTCAGCATTAATAAAGTTAGTCAATTCATGGCTAGTTCCTTAAACACGAGCTGGCGAGTACTAAAGTGAATTCTGATATACTTGGCATGCTTTATTGATCATGGACTGAGAATAACAAAAGCTCCAAATTTTCATTTGACTGGTTTTTCTGACTCTAATTGGGCTACCGACCTCGATGATATGAAGTCTATTAGTGGTTCCCGTATCTATCTTCGCAATAATCTTGTATCATGGTGTTCGAAGAAACAGGGTTTTGTGTCGAGGTCCAGCATTGAGGCAGAATACAAGAGTTAGAAAACACTGTGGCAGAGATGACGTGGATAGGATATCTGCTCAAGGAATTGAAATTGGATCAGCTCGCACGCCTACCGTTTGGGTAGATAATCTGAGCACGATTACTCTGGCATCGAATCCTGTCCTACATGCAAGAACCAAGGACATTGAACTTGATCTTCATTTTTTTAGCCCGGGAAAGAATAATCCCAGTCGAGGGCCCGCGATACAACATGTTCCTTCTTCAGAGCAGATAACTGACATTCTGACAAAACCTTTGAGCGAGCAATTCATCACCAAGCTCAGAGACAGATTGAGAATCATGCCCAAGAGCTCGTTCGGATTGAGGGGTCGTGTTAAACGACAGTATAAGTCATAGCGACCTGATGGATTCAGGTCGCATGATTACAGAAAGACATGGCAACTTGTTAACCTCAGGTCGTACGATTGACGACCTAATAGATTCAGGTCGCATGGATTGCGACCTTATAGGTTCAAGTCGAGTGAGTACCGACCTGACAGGTCTCAGCATCAGAAGTTTAGATGGAGCCTACATCACGTCGGGTGACGTTAGCCCTAGCATTGTACAATCCAATCTGCTACAAATGTCAATAGTACTGTAGGAATGTTAGCCACACGATCATAACAAGCTGTTGTCATATGTACTGTATCAAATCTGACCATGGGATTTAGGGCAACCCCAGTCAGCTATGTTACTATAAATAGCCGTGTATTTTATTGATGTGATGTATGAAAAAGATTACCAAAAATATATACAGTACATTCTCTTTTACTCATTTCTAATAACTCTCCTTTTATTATATCAACTCGTCATGAGCTCGCAACTTTTCCTTCAATTACAAAGATGACTGAGCAGAATTCTTCATATATAGAAACGATAGCTACATCTAGAGGTACAAGATTACTACAAGTGTAAAGTTGAGATTACATTTATAGTTTTAATAACTCAAATGAGGCGCAACAAATATATACATCTAGACGCGGCCAAACTCCGGCATTATTTTACCGTCGGAGCCTAACAATGTGGATGGTGATTTGCATGTTATCATGCATGGTAATGATGATGTATGCTGTTGTCTAACATACACATAGCTTATTGAATATTTAGAATGAAAAATGAAGTGTTTTCAGACACTTAGATTTCAAGTATATATACATCTCCACGAGCTGCTGTAAGAAAATTAATATTTCAATATTTGCAAATATGCTTCTAATTCTGCTCCATTTAGTTTTGTACCTAATTTGACTTTTACTAGTAAATAAACCACCTTCTCAGCTTCTGCCAAGATTTACGTTTTCTCCAGTTTAACTTTATGTTCTTATCTCACTCCAAGCTATACCCACCGACTTAAATTTGAGTAGAACTTCAATGCTTTTCCCCGAATTTTCTTCCAAATGCTCTGGTGTCCCTTCAGTTCCAGTATTATTCTTCCATAGGGCCAAGCCCAAGACTTTAAGACAAATCCAAATTGAACAACCCCAAGAAATTAACGTATGACCTAAAAATGATTAAACAAAAAGTGGAAGTCAGCAAAATGTTATTTCTACGAAAAAGACAAGATAGAAAATGAGGTTTTCACAAGACAATTTGATTTTACAACATATACTAGGGGGAACATAAAGGCTGTTGGATCACATGCACATCACCTTTCTTTTCTCTCCTTCTGTTTCTCGTCTTTTTATACCGTGGCAGATAAACGTTATGAGATCGAAGAGAAAAAGAAAAAGAGAAAGAAAAGGAAAAAAGGTTGTTAATTAATGATATATTGGAGCCCACATATATTCTCAAGGCTGCTGCTGAAACTTCAATTCTCTCCCCCAATCGAAGGGATATTAATACCATTACAAATAATATCACTTTTATTTATATATAATTAAAATACCGTATTATCTATCTAAAATAATGATTTAATTTATCAATATATTTTACACACCAATTTATACTACCCATAGTTTTGCAATTTACCCACAATCATTTTACCTACAATAATTTTACTTTCAATTTGTAGTTTGTTTACACTTATTGAAAAGTTTTCTGTAGATCAATTGTGTTTTTTTCTCTAATGGTGATTGAAAACTGCAGTCATTATTCTTGGGATCTGCACGGTGTGAATTCCAAACACAGCAGGTTAATCGCATCATGCAAACCTTAGATGACATGCTCGATCATATAATGCGGATATGTTTGAACTTGAGGAATTGTGTACTATTATATATTATTATTTTTCAATCAGGAAAAGGGAGAGAAAAAAAAGGGAAAAATGATTTTGGGTCCCTCCACGATCATCTTCACCATCATTTCATGCAATTTTGAAGACCCACCTCTCGAGTCCATTTTTCACTTGCAAAGCATACTTAAAAGTAGCATTATTATCTTGCCTTTGCATCACTAGATACCAATAATTAAAGATTGGACGGTGTAATTATTCTTTCCCTATTTCCTTGGTAATTTTTTTTCTTGTTTTAGATTAGAGTAATGAACATCTCATCATATGCTGGAGGTTTCATCAATTTTAAGAGCCGTTGATTGGGGGATATATATTGATTTCCGGGAAAACAGACACTATTATCGCTATATCATTGTCGAGTTTCTTGGAAAGATCAGAGGATATAAATTACACTTCCTTTTTTCCAATGTATACGTTTTTTGTACGTTTGATTTATTTCTTCTTTTGATTTTGGTATAGAATACTAAAGATGACACCTGACCTCAATTCGTGTTAATGGAATATGATTATGACGCGAATCGGTAATTTTAGCATTGGTGTATAGGAGTATTTGCTTTGTCCAAAAATAATGACGTAAGCTTGTCAGATATCTTTTAATCGAAATACATTGATTATATATATATAACGCACGGACAGATAGCAATGAACGGATAATATAAGCATCTTATTCCTCGTAAAGGAAAATTTAGATGTTAGTTGAGAATGATGAAGGGGTGTTAGAAAGTTTCTTACTACCTCATGTTCATACTAGCTAACATTTAAGAAAAAAAGGTACGTGTATTAATGAAAGTATTAAAATTCCTTACATAATGTTAGTTGCTCATACAATATAAATAAATTTATCAGATGAATTAATAGGTTATATAGAAACTGTGAAATTCATTTTGACGAACTTTTGGCAGCCAAAAATACATTTGTTTGGGAACCAAAGCGAGTATAAACTATATCTTCTTCGACTTTCTTATGCTTGCGTATTGATCACAGGAGCATTTTTATAAAATCCATCAATTTTATTACTATAAATATTATCTGAATTTAGCACTTTGAAAGGAAGTCTCCTTTGAATGGCGGATGGATATGTTTATTGGACTAGGTAATTTTTAGCTCGTCGGTACATTCGATGCTCCTTTTCAAAAGGCTGATTTACTTGGTTAAACACTTGGAGAGCGCAATCAGGAATTTCATTTGGACGGGTGATGTCAGTTCCCGAGGGTTAGTGAAGGTGCTTAGCTACAGTGTGTGCACCTAAGGAGGATGGCGGGCTTATATTTCGTTTGCTCGTTGTTGTGAACTCGTCTTTACGCAATTAGCCTAAGATATTTTCAATTCGAGTTCCACCACCAAATCTTCAGTCTCATTTTTTGGATTTAGATTTGCAGACTAAACATAACAGTTTTATCTCATCCATTTGGTCGGGGGTAGAGATCCATTGGTGCCCTATAGTCAAAGACGAGGTGGTTAGCGGGTTCTGATCGAGGTGTTTCGTTTTTGTGGGATGACTAGCTGGGATATGGAATTGCGAACTGGGTGAGCATCTCGACGAGTCTTCGGCTAATATCCTGGAAGTCATTGGTCTATTACTTCTTCGATGGGGTCTGGCATTAACTACACATTTTAACCTTCGTTGAGATGATATTATTTTGGTTGTCTTGACCTTGCAAGTGGACGGGGATATTAAAGAACGACCTAATAACTTTAGATCCCATGCCTATAAACAGATCAGAGACCTGATATCTCAAGTGGAATGAGCACCGGCCATACAGGTCGTATGAGAGGTCGCCATAAGTTAACTATGGAAACTAGCAACAGGTCTCACGAAAGGTCGCAAAATAGTACGCTTCCATTACTTAAGGCCTACATTACATCATATGTATCAACCCTAGTTCAGTACATCTAGCCTAATACAGCTGTCAGATTGTAAGTAGCATTACTGTCCAAATATTCTAGATAGCCATCACTACAAAAAAATCCGGCAATGCTGACGGCCAAATCCGTCAGGATTCCGTTAGTATAGGGAATACTGACGGCCTCCTGACGGATAATGGCCGTCAGCATTTTTGTGGTCAGGATTCCAGTATCCTGACGGCTTTAACGTACCCGTCAGAAATACTGACGGCCTGCTGACGGGCATCGGCCGTCAGTAATACTTCCCGTCAGTATTTTCCCCCTTTTTTTTTTAATTTTATAAATGCTGACGGGCTGCTGTGCCGGTCAAGCCCGTCAGCATTTTTAAAATATTATAAAAAAAAAACTGGGCGGGCCTAGCCCAGCCCCAGCCCGCAGGAACCCAACCTGTGTTAATTTAATTCCCCACATGTGGCATGGGTGGGATTCGAACCCCAGACCTCTTGCAAATAGAGGAGTGGTGTTACCGTCTCGCCAAGTCGATTACATGTGAAAGATTATATACTTTTAATATATATTAGATATATAAATTAAGTTATAAGTATAATTATAATATATAAAATATATATATATTTATAAATGTAATTATATTTATAAATAAAATATATAATTATAATATTATTATAAATATAATATTAATAAATTAATATATTATAAATATAATATAATATATATAATATATATATAAATATATATATATAATTATATATAAATAATTATAAATATATATTATTGAAATATATATTTATTATATATTGTATATTAATAATAATATATTATTTTTATAAATATATAATATTATTTATAAATATATAATTATTATATTATATTATATTTATAAATGTATAATTTATATTATATTATATTTATAAATAATTAATATAATTATATATTTTATTTTATAAATAATAAATTAAGTTATAAATATATAATATTATTTTATATGTATTATAATTATAATATTATAAATTATATTTTAAATAAATTGCTGACGGCTTACCAGTCAGCTTTTTTTTTTTTAAAATTTTTATTTAATAATTCTGACGGGCAAGGGCCGTCAGCATATATTTTTTTATTTTTTTTAATTAAAAATTATATCCTGACGGGCAAGGCCGTCAGGATAATTAAGCGGGATAGTTTCCCGCTCTTTCCCTGAGGGGATACTGACGGGTATATATGCTGACGGCCATGGCCGCCAGCAAACCCGCCAGCATTTTCATCCGCCAGTATTTCCGCCAGCATTGCTGACGCCTTTTTGCCCGTCAGGATATCCGCCAGAATTGTCGGATTTTTTTGTAGTGCATTGTCAGGTTGTACTATAACATTTCTACCCACATATTCTAGGGCTTTAGTCAAGGCATTGCTAAATATAGTTATATTCCTCTCTGTTGTAATTAATATGAAATCATTTGAATGTTTATACTGAAAAGTTAATATTATTAGAATGAGCTGGCCATTTGCTATAATGTCCTCACCATTTTCTTTCATGATATCAAAGCAGGATTTGGACTGATTCTGAATACCTCTTCCCTCTGTATTCTTTTCTTGCATTCTGTTTTATCATGGGGGATAACACTACTCCCTTACATGAGGCTCAGTGGAGCTCTTATCTAGCAATTCCCAATAACACCTTATCTTCACGAATTTCAAACTCAGCTATTTGGCTACAGAATCAGCGTGTTTCAATCAAGTTAACTGATTCAAATTACTTTCTTTGGAAATTACAAGTCTATACAATGGTTAGAGGATACAGCATTATAAGCTACCTTACTGGAATAATTAGACCTCCACCTTAGGTTGCAGAAGGTTCTGTCAACCCTGAATTCCTATTATGTGTTAGGTAAGATCAACTATTGGCATCCCGACTTCTCTATTCTCTCTCTGAAACACTACTTACTATAATGGTTTGCCTTGTATCCGCAAGAGAAATATGACAAACCCTTGGAACTAACTTCTCCAGCCAAACTGCAGTTAGAAAAATGTACTACAAGATATAGCTCTCCACTATCAAAAAAGGGACCATGAGCATTAGGGATTATGTCAATAAAGTAAAAAAAATGTTGCGACATGCTAGCCTCTGCTGGCCAACCAATTTCAGAAGAAGATAAAGAAATGCATGTTCTTACTAGGCTAGGAGGAGATTTTGACCTAGTGGTTGTAGCAGCTACAACTAAGAGTGACTCCATCACTCTCAGAGACATTGTACATATGTTACTGAGCTATGAAATTAGACTTGAAGTTGTAAATTCCTAAAATCTCGTCAATACATAAGGGTTAAGTCCTTGTATCAATTTACTACTTAATCCTCTGGTTATAGATGTTAATTTAGTATACTGGAAGGACATGTCTTGGTATACTTATACTGATTATTTATGATGATATGAAATGGTTTTGCAGGCACTGTTTACATTTTAGTTTATTTTATATAATCGTTCTAACTCAAATGTTCCATATACATACAATGTAGATGATATGGTGTGGGGAGTCACATGGTAAGATCATATCATCGAAACCTTTTGTAAAATTAGAAGGTCTATGGTTTTAAAAATAAGTCTCAGATTCACGATGTTGTTAATCAATGTTAACAACACCAGTTAACAACATCGACCAGAGTAATGTAAATTTATGCAGCGGAAATTAAAATACGAGAACACGATTTAACAAATTCAGTTCACAAGTAAATACTTGTGAACTTGGGTGTACAAACCCGAAAACTATATTACTTTTACTTTACGTTCAATACAAAATATGAAGTAATATATGAAAACTAAATATCAAGAAACTTGATACTAAATACTTGTTGCCGGAATGGCAAGATCTTCTCCGTTGGTCACGCAACTTCAAAGATCTTGTTTCTCACGAACGTTGGCTCCAAGTAGTTTTCTTCTTCTTGTTCTTCTTCTCTTGTGC
This sequence comes from Phtheirospermum japonicum, assembly GCA_014905375.1. Taxonomy (NCBI): domain Eukaryota; kingdom Viridiplantae; phylum Streptophyta; class Magnoliopsida; order Lamiales; family Orobanchaceae; genus Phtheirospermum; species Phtheirospermum japonicum. The sequence goes on along the minus strand of BMAC01000047.1, from coordinate 1,935,391 downwards.
GTCGTCTTCCTTGCGTGTTTTGTCCTTCAAGAAATCCCGTGCGTAAATCTTTATAAAACTGTGTGACCAAGCTTTAGGATTTCTAATATCTTAAATAGACAATTCTAAGATCCTAAACTTGGTAAATACCTAAAAACAAATCCTAAACACAATTTAGACATAATTAAAGTCTTGTGCATAAACTTGGAAACATAATATTGACTTATATCTAGTTTCCTAGCTTATTTTGTGCCCAATAAAGGCAAATAATAAAATAGAAATTATTGCCAAAAATACATTCCTCAACAATCTCCCCCTTTTGCCTTTCTGGACAAAACACTAAGACGCAAACACAAATGAAAATAAAAATACTAACTCCCCCTAAGATAGAAAACTCCCCCTAAACAAAACACCCAATGTTGTTAACACTCAAACCAACATTACAAACCAACATTGTTCAAAATAACCAACACTTCACAAAACAAACAGAGTAAAGGAACTTAATGACTTCGAATCCTCTTTGACCGTCGAGGAGATGTCGAAGTTCCTTCACCACTCTTCTTCCTCTTCTTCTTCTCCCTCAGTTTCATTATCTTCTTCAAAGCCTTGTTGCGTGCTCGAATTCGCTTACGCCTCTTCTCTTGAGCAAGGCTTGCCAAGGCTTCGGCGGCACAACATCTTCAGCATCAGCAGCAACAACATTCTCATTCTCGGCAACATCCTCTCCATCAACACTTTCTCCCCCTACGTTCGCGTCAACATCCTCTCCCCCTTTTTGACCAGAAAGGGAAAGGGCCTCCAACAGCGAGCAACGAAGTGCCTGCAGCTTAGAAACCTGTAAGTCAATGGAAGCAACATGCGCACGCAGGAGCTGCGTAGAAATGCGAACCATGTTGGGATCGTCCTTCTCAACATCACTATCAACATCAGCAGGAGTTGGAGCCTGCCAATGGAAATCGATCACCCTTGCACCAGTAGTGTGTTGACCTCGAAAAGCAAACCAATACGCATCACAGTGAGCACATCATCTGGGAGAAGCGTAAGACCTTGGTTCTTCAACAAGCTGAAAATAAGAGAGGGAAAACACAACGAGGCAGCAGACCTTGATGTGGCAAACTTAGTCACGATATCAAAAACATGGTGTCCGAAACTGAACTTCACACCCTTTCCAAGCTTGAATAAAAACTGAGCCTGAGGCCGAGTAACAACTATAGTGTTCCTGGAAGGGACCCAGTTGCAAAGTGCCACTTTGTGCATAATAGAATACAAAGACGAGAGCCTAGTGCTTGGCAGTTGCTCAAACCACGAATGTACCATCCCACCCGATAAAAAAGACACAACCTCATCCATATCATCCACAGAAAAATTACCCCGATGTGTAGTGGTGCCAAACAAATCATCAATTAAGTCAGGGGTAAAGGCAAACACCTTACCATGCAGAAAAACTTTCCCAAAGTTCACAGAACTTAAATCAACAATCGAGGGCAGCATATTTGCATAGAACTCAAGAACTATGTCTCTAACAAATGGAATGGCGGTAGAGACTGTGGAGTACATACCATGAAATCGGAGGTAGGCTATCAGGTTGTGGCGCTCAAACAAATCAATCGGCACTTTTCTCTCAGCYATCATATGGCGAGTTTYATAAACATCAAACAGCTCAGCAGCCTCAGCGGTCAAAYAKTTCTCTYAAAATGGCTCCATGTCCTCAATCTCGGGTGTAGGAGTAGCAGCGCCAGATGAGGACTGGGAGTGATCACAGGCAGCCGAGGAGGACTYCGCGGGAGAATGTGATGGATCAGGGACAGATGCAMTGCGGGAGGACGAGACAYACTTAGAGTMACTCAATGTTGGTAAGYSACTACCAACATYACTAACAACATCATCCTTTGCAGCTGTCMGCTTGTTCTTCTTGTCCTTTTTGAAAGCAGCAAAAACATCTTTCAAGGGCACATCCATTGAAGAGTCAYGGGAATGTTCAAAAWMACCTGTGTCAAACACAGGTGATGCAGCACGAACTGGAGACGGCGGGGGAATATCAGCAGGCGACTTGGCGGAACTAGTAACTTCGCCTGTAATAAAATCCAGCACAGTATATGGAGGCGAAGAGTACTCAGTAGCAGAAGACTTGGGAGAGACTTTGACCTTTGTCTGGCTYGGAGAGACACTATCTTTCCTCAGGCCGGGTCTCCTATCGGTTTTACGTACAAGCTGCTTGCGGCGAGTAAACCCCTTCTTCTCCGGCAAACTGGGAGCAGAAGCAGACGGCGGCACATCTCCGGCGATCGGAGCAGTAGGCTGAAAATCATGATCATCGGGATCAGACTCCACAAAAATATCCTCCTGGAGATTCATGTGTTCAATCGGCACGTGGCGGCGCGGACCTGCCTTGCTCTTTGGGACTGCGGGCGGCACAATGCCGGGCGGTATGTTGCGCAAACACCTGGACCGCTTCAAGGTAGGATTCCATACGCGGCCAAAGGTCTCAGCCACAAAAGCTAAATTGGGGGGGTTATCGACGTCAATCTCGTTCCCGGGCTGTCCAGGGAACACCTGAGTAACCGGCGTAGCATCGACCGGCAATGGAACAGGCACGGCAGCAAGAGAATCAGGCGCATGCAAAACAGGCGGCAATGTTGATAGTGGTGGGTTTGAAGAGCTACCACTACCAATTTCTTCACGAATATCTAGGCCGCCCAACTTTGGATATGGTAACGTAATCTGGTCGCCGGAGCGGCGAACCTCCTCTGGTAGTTCAGGGACTGTCGGCGGTGGAGAGCTAGACATCCTGCAAAATCTCACAGAAACACAGAACCAAGAACATAAATTCGAGAGAATTGGAGAGGAGAAAGGAGTCTGAGAGTTGTAATTCGAAAGGGGTTTGGGGATTGTGATCAAACGGTAAAAAATTTCAGCTTTTTATCCCTAAAAATAGTGACCATTGTAAGAGGGGAGAGAGAGAGAGTAAAAAATAAAAGGAAAATCCCCAAAAATTCTAATTCCCTTTTAGGAATAAAACACGATTTCTAATTCCCTTTTTTTTGTTTAAAGCACCACTCCTCCTCAAAATAGGCTTCATGACCACATAAATTAACCCACTAACTCTTTCCACAAGCTCCATTTTTTAAATAAAAAATTGTATGACTTAATCTACAAAATAGGCCAAAAATACAAAGCTGATTTTTATGAACCATCAGCACAGTTTTACCTATCTTGTGCAATGTTATATTTCACTCACCAAATTCACCTCATTATTACCTATCCAGCCGTCCGATTATAACTCCACTGAAATACTTGGTTAGCTCAATTCAAAATAAAATTACGAGATTTCAAGCAAGACAGAAACACAAGAAACATAACGCACAGTAAGATGGCATCTTCACAAAGTATGGATGTCCTACGGGATGCCTAAAAAACATGACCTAAAAGGTTAAAACAGAACACATTATGATTTCAGTGTTTTGATCCAATGTTGCTTTTTATTACTAACAACATTATAAACCAACATTGCCCTAGGTGAAGTCAATGA
>BMAC01000047.1:1887366-1928698 GCA_014905375.1 Phtheirospermum japonicum | reverse complement strand
ATGAAAACATACCTCTTACCACCAAGYCTCTCAACCTCTAGTGGTCCCATGAGATCCATGTGAAGCAGTTCAAAGCAAGATGATGTAGTGAGACTTTGTTSGACTGGATGTGGCACCCTTACCTGTTTCCCCTTTTGGCATGCCTCGCACACCGGAATAATCTTGGTGTTGAGCTTAGGCAGTCCAGTCACAGCTTCTTCCTTGGCCAACCTATCCATCTTCTTGTAATTTACATGTCCAAGCTTTTGATGCCATAGTTCTGCATCACTAAATTGGGACAACCTACAAAACGCATCACTGTGAATTTGGTAGCAATTATCTGAAGTTCTTTTCCCAGTGAGAATACACGATCCATTCTCCTCATAAACTTCACATTTTTTACGGTTGAATTTAACGCTGAACCCTCCGTCGCACAATTGACTTATGATGATCAAATTTGCTGTAAGTCCTTCTACTAGCAGTATATTTTCCAATGTTACAACACCAGGAACATGGAGAGTCCCTTGGCCAACAATTTGGCCATTTGCGCCTCCTCCATACTTCACTTTTCCACCTTTAAAACTGACAATGTTGGAGAGCAATTCTTCTGAGCCTGTCATATGCTTCGAGTATCCACTATCAAAATACCAGGCTCCAGGGACTAGAGACTTCAAGGAGGTATGGATCATATTGCACTTGATGATGTTTTTCTTGACCCACACTTGTTTGTATCTGATGTTGGTATTGATGTTGGTAGCGCGGTTACCAACATTGGACTTGACAGGCATATTTGATCTCTGAAAGTGTCTTCTTTCGCAAATGATCTTCCAGCAAAAGGGCCGAATGTGGCCTGGTTCTCCATAATGATGACACACGAAATGTCTCCTTCTTTTCTTGTGGCGTTTGGAAGATTTTTGTTCTTGACTCGACACTTGCGTGGGTTGACTCGGCTTGTACCTATTCCATGCTTAGAGGACTCTAGGAAGCTAACCTGCAAAATTTCATCAAGCTTCGCCTTACCTTTGTTTAGATTTGAAATTGTTCCTCGAACAGTGGTCAGTTCGTTRCTAATCTTTTCAAGCTCAGCATCCTTCTTGGTGAGAGATGATTCCAACCGAACAATAATTTCGAGCTGATCCTCCTTTTGCTTGGTTAGCTTTTCTACTTCTTTTGCGAGATCTTTCGCTTTGAGTACCTGTTTACTCCAACTGACATACAATTTTTTGTGATCTTCACTCAGCTGCTCGTATTCCTCATAATAGTCGGTGGTCTCAGCATTCAGGCACACGATGTTATCTGCAAGAAAACCAACATGAATATCGTCGTCCCAAAAAACATGGGAGAATAATGCTGGGACTTGATCAAGTGACTCGGAATCATTGAATTCTTCAGTAAAGTCAGTAGCGATCATACTTTTCTTTCTAAGAAAGTTGGGACACTCATTCTTGTAATGTCCCCAACCTTTGCATTCGTGGCATTGTATCTCGCTTAGTTGTTTTGAAGAGCTTGACACATTGGAAATTGAATTTGGGGACTGAGATTGTGGAAGAGTTCGTCCAGTAAACTTTGGAGTGGATGATTGAGTACTGTTCCTTGTACTTGAGCTTCCAGAGTTGTTCTTCTTCTTTAAGAATTTGTTGAAGCGTTGAGTAACAAGGGCCAGTTCATCTTCTTCGAGAGTAGTCGACTCCATCCTTTTAATAATCCCATTAAAATCGAATTCCTCGTCATCTTCATCCCCTACTTTATTTAAATCAGAAGAATAGGCAACATTCTTCTCTTTCGAGCTAGAGGTGACGTGTTCCATCTCGTATTGCTTTAGGTTTCCAACTAAGGTGTTGAAATCGATGTTATCAACATCCTTGGATTCTTCTATTGCCACCACCTTCATGCTATAATTCTTTGTAATGGATCTTAGCAATTTTCCTACAAGACGGGAATTTGTTATGGGTTCACCCAACTCTTTGCACTCCTATGTTATTTCCGCCAATCTCACAGAGTAGTCCATGATAGATTCTTTCTCGTTCATTCTCATAGCCTCGAATGTGGACAAGAGCATTCTTAGTCTGGATTTCTTCACGCTTGCTGTTCCTTCACACACCCTTTGGAGTGCGTCCCATGCATCCTTTGCCGACTCACAGTTCTTGATGATACGATAGTAGCTTGCATCTACATAGCCACACAAGACATTGATGCATTTAGAGTTCCAATTTGCAGCAGCTGCTTCGTCACCAGTCCAATCTTCCTCTTTCTTGGGAATGGCATCGCCCTCGCCATCAGTGACACGTGGGTTTTCCCATCCAACAAGGACGGTCTTCCAAACACGTTCATCCATGCCCTTCAAGTGCCACCTCATCCTCTGTTTCCAGAGAGAGTAATTCTCACCATTAAGGATTAAAGGCCTCGGGTTGCCTTGAGCATCCATAGCACCTAAAAAATAAGGATCAATACTTAAAAGGTTAAGTAACCCGCTCTAGATGCCAATTGTAAAATTAGAAGGTCTATGGTTTTAAAAATAAGTCTCAGATTCACGATGTTGTTAATCAATGTTAACAACACCAGTTAACAACATCGACCAGAGTAATGTAAATTTATGCAGCGGAAATTAAAATACGAGAACACGATTTAACAAATTCAGTTCACAAGTAAATACTTGTGAACTTGGGTGTACAAACCCGAAAACTATATTACTTTTACTTTACGTTCACTACAAAATATGAAGTAATATATAAAAACTAAATATCAAGAAACTTGATACTAAATACTTGTTGCCGGAATGGCAAGATCTTCTCCGTTGGTCACGCAACTTCAAAGATCTTGTTTCTCACGAACGTTGGCTCCAAGTAGTTTTCTTCTTCTTGTTCTTCTTCTCTTGTGCGTCGTCTTCCTTGCGTCTTTTGTCCTTCAAGAAATCCCGTGCGTAAATCTCTATAAAACCGTGTGACCAAGCTTTAGGATTTCTAATGTCTTAAATAGACAATTCTAAGATCCTAAACTTGGTAAATACCTAAAAACAAATCCTAGACACAATCTATACATAATTAAAGTCTTGTGCATAAACTTGGAAACATAATATTGACTTACATCTAGTTTCCTAGCTTATTCTGTGTCCAAGAAAGGCAAATAACAAAATAGGAATTATTGCCAAGAATACATTCCTCAACACCTTTTATTGTATTAAATGCTCACGGCATAGATGGTCCTGAACACACCATTGATAAACTGTAGAATAATCTGACAAGTCGGTTTGTCTTGATTGAATGATTATTCTAGTACACTCCGTGTAGTGTATTTGAGGAAAGGATCACGATAGAATATTATTCTCCGTCTCTGACCCAGATAGTGAGAGATTAAAGATCCACAGAGTTCGGGTTCTGAACTCATGTGATACTGGCAAGCATAAGAGTGCATTGCTCATTACTTTGAACATATCAAAGGGTGAGATCTTTTCGTAGATCAATAATCTCGATATCTTGAGTAATGTCAGTGCATGCTTGATGTCTCGAGCAGTAATACCATGAGCACTGTGTCCTGGTGCGCCAGGTTGATGATGCTCTCTTGAGGAAACAACAAGTTCATGTTGAAACCCTGTAGGTGGAATTTATTCCGTACATGATAAAGCTTGTGTGGTACTACTCAAGGTTTAGAAGTTAATTAATTATAGTTTTCAGAGACTTACATAATTAATTAACAAACATTAAATTTTAAACATGAGGAATGGCTGGACTAAAGGAGAAAGCATATTCAGAAATATGTATTAAATTGGTAGGTCAGTTTTACCTTTTTAGTGGAATAAAATTAAAATTTAATTTATTTAATTATATCCTAAGTTTATTGGATATTAGATATTAAATAAATTAATGGCCAATTTAATATTCTTCTAGATCCCTGTTGTAGCCTAACATGACTGTAAGTGGACTGGAGATGGAACATAAGATAGAGGCCTAAACCCAGTAGGGTTTGGAGGCTTGATTTTCGGAAACTCCTAATATAAAAGGGGGTGTAATTTTCAAAAATCACATACATACTTACACAAAAAATCAGCCCCTCTTGGTTCTTACCTGATCTCCAAAGAATTCACAATCCTATATAAAACCCCAACAATAGAAGAGGAAACTGGACCACTGCGGGAGCCAATGGAGTAAAAGGTCAGCAATTCTGAAGAGGTGGCAGAGGAATGAACAATAGCTATGGAGTAAGAGGGGGAAAGATGTTTCAGGACTGGCAACAGGTTGCTTTGTCAAGTTTATGGTTACACCAACCACTCTACTGCCAAGTGTTATTACTGATTTGATACTGCTTACACTGCACAATCCAATAACACTTAGAATGGCTCAAACTCCCCTGCGAGCTCCTACTCAGCATATCCAATCACTCAGTCCATTGATCCCTCTGCCCTATCACTAATGTTAACTCATCTAGTAATGCAAGTTGGTATGTAGATTTAAAAGCCTTAAATCATGTCACTAATGACCTATCCAATCTCAACATTGCTTTATAATTCAAAGGAAACAATAAGGTTCAAGTAGGGAATGGATCCGGTTTGTGTATTTCTCATATTGGTAATTTTCAGTTCAAATCCAGTAACAAATCTTTTTATACTCAAAAAACTCCTTCATGTTCACATAACCAAGAATCTCATTAGTGTCTATCAATTGGATAAGGATAACTCTGTGTACTTTGAATTTCATCCTACCTCTTCTTAAAGGATCTCTTTTGAATGGCCTTTAAAAGGGATTAAATTTAAGATAAGATTTGGAAGAATTTGAAGTGGATCAAAATTCCAAATCCTAATCTTTGTAGAATTCGATCCTTAGATGTATTATTTGGATTAAATTTTGATTTATGTCAAGGTATCCATATATTATTTAAATTAGGGATGTTTCGAAAATTTAAAATAAATTTAGAGGATATTTTAATTAATTTTCAGATTTATTTTTTGATAATTTTCGAAAAATTACATGTTTAAAATTGCTGGATAATTTTTTTTTTAATTTCTAATTTTATCTTGTTGTATATTTTCGAACTAATTAATTTAATTAATTGTAAAATTCGAAAATCATAAGTTCATATATAGTTATCATATGTTATTTCATGAGCATCATATTTCAATGATTGTTGGATTTGTAGACGGTATTTTCTTGCAGGTTTACCAACTATCATGGCTCTAATTTTATTTTATGTGATGTTATGAATGTATGGTTGAATGAATATTTTGGCCGTATGCCGGTTTGGCTACGTGATTTTTATCCATGAGAAAATCCATGGATTAGGTCTAGGTTTTATTTTATGTTGTTTTAATGTAATTGAAGTAAAATTGTTAGACCGGTTTTTGAGTTGTAATTTTATTCTAGATGTACTAGTTCTTTTCCTTTTGGAATAGTTAGACTGTATAGAATAGAAATTGGAGATCAACTCAAAATAGGAAAAAAGTACAGCACCAAGAAGGAAGGTTCACTGATTCATGTCCCGAAACCTTAAGTTGGAGCTAGGGTTTTCGGCGAGGCGCAGTGATGGAGGCGGCGGCCCAGCTGTTTCTTCCGGTGCTATCTTTCCAGTTTATCTTGTTAATCAACATGAGATGATAAGCCATGATAGTTGGTTTTATTTTCATTGCTTATTTATGTTGTTTGAAGCATGCAATGGATGTTTACATTTTATGTGATAATTGTATGTTTTTAAATGGGATAAAATGAAACCTCAAGCATAAATAACTAAGTGGGAGAGATACATACCAAAGTATGTGGAAATCTCATATGGCCTCCATTAATCTGGTTTAATTGAGATTTGATGGGCATGCGCGTTGACATCGGTCTTCCTCCATATCGGATGTGTCATATCATTGAAATCTCTAGAAATTAAATATTCTCGATGGATAGCTGTAGAGAACAATTAGAACTGTCTGACTCCTCCATCTGGAGCAGTCAAATTCGAAATTGAGCTCTTGGGGCAAACATAATGGTGTTCACACTTAGACATAATGTATTGATAAACGTCCACTCGATCGTGGCTTATCAATTAGATAATTATGTGACCGTGTTTTATCCGGCTATTAAATTTATTGTTGTAAGGAAATACAACTGGAGGCAAATTAAAGGTTTAAAACCTATTTAAAAATGAATTTTATAAACGTCCACACGATCGTGGCTTATAAAAGTTTTTTTTAAGGGTCGGTGGAAAAGTATATAATTCTTTGTGAGGTTTTCTATTATATACTGTTTATCCTAAAGTTTGTGACTGTATTGCATGTTTTATCTCAGTTCTTTCCATATCATCATGGATCTCTCCAATTTATCCTCTATACTCAAAGAAAACAAACTCATCGGTGAAAATTATAATGATTGGATTCGAAACCTGAACTTAGTCTTAGTTGCTGAGGGACACAAATTCGTACTTGAGGAAGAATGTCCTCAAAGGCCGAAAGAGGGTGCTGACGAGGCTCAAAGGGTCGCGTATGATAAGTGGGTCAAGTCTGATGAGATTGCGTGCTGCTACATTTTATTTTCTATGTCAAATGTGTTGCAACATCAGCATCAGACTATGAAGACTGCTGCTGAAATCATGCTCAACCTGAAGGAGCTTTTCGGTCATCAGAACCGCTCGGCACGCCACTTGGCATTAAAGAAGCTTATGAATGCGAGGATGACTGACTCCACACCTATTAGGGATCACGTTCTTGCGATGATGGGACATCTGGGTGAGATCGAGACCTTGGGTGGCAGTCTGGACGCTGATTCTCAGCTTGACATCGTGCTTCACAATTTGCCTTCGAAGTTTGAGCAGTTTAGGTTGAACTTCTTGATGGTAAAGAAGGATGTGACCTTGGCTGAACTACTCATAGATCTTCAGGCAGCTGAACTGCTTCAGAAGAACGGTTCTGAGGTGCACATGGCCGACGTTAGGGCGTCTTCTTCGGGGGTGAAAAAGAAGAAGAGGTTTGTTCCTAGGAAGGCTGCAAATGTGGCGCCTAAGGTGAAGAAGCTAAAGCCAAAGATTCCTCCTGAGGAGTTCAAGTCCAAGAACAAATGCTTCAAGTGTGGCCAGTTAGGTCACTGGAAGTCCGTGTGTCCCAACAAGAAAATTAAGAGAGGTATATCTCATACTCTAGTTGTTGAAACATGTTTGGCTACTTGTTCTGCTCATTCGTGGGTAGTAGATACTGGAGCTACTGATCATGTTTGCATGTCTTTACAGGGGTTCCTGGTAAAAAGGCAACTGAGTGAGGATGAGATCACCGTCTACATGGGCAATGCCACGAGAGTGGCGGCTGTTGCAGTGGGAGACGTAGTTTTACCTTTCATTAGTGATAGAACTCTGGTTTTAAGAAAATTATCTTTATGTGCCTGGTTTTAGGCGAAACTTGATTTCGGTTTCTAGACTTTTTATGGATGAATATTCTATTTCTTTTGATGACAAGGTCGTTATCTTTAATGGTAAACATTTTATCTGTTCTGGCACATTATATGTACAACTTTACATTCTTAAACCAATGTTTGACACTGCACAAAAGCAACTTTTGAATACTTCGATTATTAACTCTAACAAAAGAAAATAACCTTCAGAATTGAATCAAACCTATCTTTGCCATCTTAGGCTTGGTCACATTAATCTAAATAGGATACAAAGGTTGGTAAATGATGGACCATTGTCTTCTTTGGTTCTGGAATCATTTCCTTTGTGTGAATCCTGTTTAGAAGGAAAAATGACCAAGCGTACTTTCCTGTCAAAAGGAAACCGATCCGAAGGGCTATTAGATTAGATTCACTCTGACTTGTGTGGCCCTATGTCGATTCATGCACGAGGAAGGTTCGAGTATTTCATCACTTTGATTGATGATTATTCTATATACGGCTATATCTATCTATTACGTCGCAAGTCAGAATGCTTTGAGAAATTCAAAGAGTTTAAGGCGGAAGCGGAAAAACGAACAAGTAGAAGTACCAAGTCACTACGATATGATCATGGAGGCGAGTACCTTTCAACTGAATTTAAGGATTACTTGGCAGAGCATGGGATTACATCCCAGCTGACTGCGCCTGGAACGCCACAGAAAAATGGCGTGGCGGAGAGGAGGAACAGAACACTGTTAGAGATGGTTAGATCGATGATGAGCTATTTGGAGTTACCTATTTCGTTCTGGGGATATGCACTGGAGACATCGGCTTACATTCTTAACTTGGTTCCATCAAAGTCAGTTCCTTCTACGCTCACAGAATTATGGACTGGACGAAAGCCCAGTTTGAAGCATATTTGGGTTTGGGGTAGTCCAGCACACGTGTTGGACAAGGAAGCTGATAGGCTGGCTCCTCGTACAGATGTAAGGCTGATTGTTAGATATCCTAGAGGAACGAAAGGAGGTTTATTTTATAGTCCTAAGGATCAGAAGATCATTGTTAGCACCAATGCTCGATTCTTAGAAGAAGACTATGTTATAAACCACAAATCAAGGAGCCAAATCGTCCTTGAGGAACTAAGAGGGGAAGGATCGAATTCCACACCATCTGTACAAGAAGAGGTACTACCAGATACTGCAAAACGTGTCAGGGAAGTACAAGAACTGCCTCGTCGCAGTGGGAGGGTTGTACGCAAACCTGATAGATTCATTGGTCTGAGAGAGGCTTCGGATTTCCCAGAGGGACTAAATGAATTCGATCTCAGGACCTATGATGAGGCAGTGCGAGACAAAGATGCAATTTCTTGGAAGACTGCAATGGAGTCTGAGATTGGATCTATGTATCACAATCAAGTCTGGGAGGTTGTAGAACCACGAGATGGGATAAAACCCATTGGTTGTAAGTGGATCTATAAACGTAAGAGAGGACCTGACAGGAAGATTGAAACCTTTAAAGCTAGATTGGTGGCGAAAGGGTATACTCAGAAAGAAGTAATCGATTATGAGGAAACCTTTTCACTAGTAGCCATGCTTAAGTCAATCCGGATTCTTTTGTCTATTGCTGCTCATATGAATTATGAGATCTGCAAAATGGATGTCAAGACAGCTTTCCTAAATGTAAGTCTTGAGGAAAACATCCATATTAAGCAACCAGGGGGTTTCATTGCTAAAGGACAAGAGCACTTAGTGTGCAAGCTTAAGAGATCCATTTATGGACTTAAGCAGGCATCGAGGTCTTGGAACATCCGGTTTGACGAGGTCATCAAGTCATATGAATTCGTGCAAAGTCCGGATGAGAGCTGTGTGTACAAGAAATGTGATGGAAATGTGGTAGTATTCCTCGTACTTTATGTAGATGATATCCTTCTTATTGGAAACAATAAAAAGGTGTTATCCAACATAAGGGTGTGGTTGTCCAAGCAGTTCGATATGAAGGATCTAGGAGAAGATGGACACGTCCTTGGCATCAAGATCATTCGTGATGGCAAAAGGAGGATACTATATCTTTCTCAGGTAACCAATATCGATACAGTGCTAGCAAGGTTTAGCATGGAAAATTCCAAGAAAGGTTTTATACCTTTCGAGGATAGAATTCATCTATCCAAGAAAATGTGTCCCCAAATACAGTCTGAGATAGATGACATGAGTAAGGTTCCATATGCTTCGGCAGTGGGGAGCTTAATGTATGCTATGCTATGTACTAGGCCTGATATATGCTATGCAGTTGACATGGTAAGCAGATATCAATCTAACCTTGGACGAGGTCACTGGACTGCGGTCAAAGGCATTTTCAAGTAACTTAGACGGACTCAGATAGTCTAGTACCTTTGGGTTACACGGACTCAGATTTTCAATCCGATAAAGATCAAATAAAGTCTACCTCGGGCTATGTGTTTACACTGGGAGGCGGAGTTGTTGCATGGAGGAGCATAAAGTAGAAATGCATTGCGGATTCCACCATGGAGGACGAGTATGTAGTCGCCTCTAAGGCAGCTAAAGAGGCGGGCTGGCTGCGCAGTTTCCTATTGGACTTGAGCGTGGTCCCTGATTTGCCAAAGACTATCACAATATACTGTGATAACTCTAGTGCAGTGGCAAATTCGAAGGAACCTAGATCCCACAAAGCAAATAAACACATAGAGAGAAAGTACCACCTTATGCGAGAGATCGTTAAGAGAGGAGATGTGGCGGTGGTCAAGATTGCGTCTGAGGACAATTTGGCTGATCCATTCATGAAGAGCCGTCCGACTAAGACCTTTCATGGTCACGTGGAGAAATGGGGGTGAGATGCAGACCCGGTGGCGCGCTTTGAGTAGATAGTTAGATTGGAGAGTTAGCCAGTTTGTTATTATGCTTGAAAGACATGCTTCAAGTATAAGTGGCAGATTGTTAGTTTAGTATACTGGAAGGACATGTCTTGATATACTTATACTGATTATTTATGATGATATGAAATGGTTTTGCAGTCACTGTTTGCATTTTAGTTTATTTTATATAATCGTTCTAATGCAAATGTTCCATATACATACATTGTAGATGATATGGTGTGGGGAGTCACATGGTAAGATCATATCATTGAAACCTTGTATTGTATTAAATGCTCATGGCATAGATGGTCCTGAACACACCATTGATAAACCGTATAGAATAATCTGACAAGTCAGTTTATCTTGATTGACTGATTATTCTACTACACTCCATGTAGTGTATTTGAGGAAAGGATCACGATAGGATATTATTCTCTGCCTCTGACCCAGATAGCGAGAGATTAAAGATCCACAGAGTTTGGGTTCTGAACTCATGTGATACTGGCAAGCATAAGAGTGCATTGCTCATTACTTTGACATATCAAAGGGTGAGATCTTTTCGTAGATCAATAATCTCGATATCTTGAGTAATGTCAGTGCATGCTTGATGTTTCGAGCAGTATACATGAGCACTGTGTCCTGTTACGCCAGGTTGATGATGTTTTTCTTGAGAAAACACAAGTTCATGTTGAAACCCTGCAGGTGGAATTTATTCCGTACATGATAAAGCTTGTGTGGTACTACTCAAGGTTTAGAAGTTAATTAATTATAGTTTTCAGAGACTTACATAATTAATTAACGAACATTAAATCTTAAACATGGGGAATGGCTAGACTAAAGGAGAAAGCATTTCAGAATTAAATTTGTAGGTCAGTTTTACTTTTTTAGTGGAATAAAATTAAAACTTAATTTATTTTATTATATCCTAAGTTTATTAGATATTAGATATTAAATAAATTAATGGACCAATTTAATATTCTTCTAGATCCCTGTTGTAGCCCAACATGACTGTAAGTGGACTGGAGATGGAACATAAGATAGAGGCCTAAACCCAGTAGGGTTTGGAGGCTTGATTTTCGAAAACTCCTAATATAAAAGGGGGTGTAATTTTCGAAAATCACACACATATTTACACAAAAAATCAGCCCCTCTTGGTTCTTACCTTATCTCCATAGAATTCACAATCCTATCTGTAGTATACAGCCCACTCTGTATCAGATACGCAGTCCGAGAATACGGCAGAAGATCCAGGAGTTGAATCTGCTGCAGAAATTCGACGACTTTGAAAAAGAGGAGAGGCGCCGAATTCATCTTCATTCAACAGAAAGATCAGACCTTTGATATCGTCCTCATACCGTCTGATAATTGTACGTAGATTAAATATTTATGTTTCCGCTTTATTAAATTTGAATCTGTCGTACATGTTTTAATCCGGATGTGTGAATTTATTCATATGCATGAAAATATTATTTACATGAATACATAACTAAAATACGAATATCCAATAGATCCTGCGGGGCTCAATTCGAAAAAAAACCCAACAATAGAAGAGGAAACTGGACCACTGCAGGAGCCAATGGAGTAAGAGCTCAGCAATTCAGAAGAGGTGGCAGAGGAATGAACAATAGCTATGGAGGAAGAGGTGGAAGAGGTTTCAGGACTGGCAACAGGTCGCTTTGTCAAGTTTATGGTTACACCAACCACTCAACTGACAAGTGTTACTACAGATTTGATGCTGCTTACACTGCACCATCCAGTAACACTTAGAATGGCGTAAACTCCCCTGCGAGCTCCTACTCAGCATATCCAATCACTCAGTCCATTGATCCCTTTGCCCTATCACTGATGTTAACTCAGCTAGTGATGCAAGTTGGTATGTAGATTCAAAAGCCTTAAATCATGTCACTAATGACCTATCCAATCTCAACATTGCTTTATAATTCCAAGGCAACAATAAGGTTCAAGTAGGAAATGGATCCGGTTTGTGTATTTCTTATATTGGTAATTCTCGGTTCAAATCCAGTAACAAATCTTTTTATACTCAAAAAACTCCTTCATGTTCACATAACCAAGAATCTCATTAGTGTCTCTCAATCTGATAAGGATAACTTTGTGTACTTTGAATTTCATCCAACCTCTTCTTAAAGGTTCTCTTTAGAATGGCCTTTAAAAATTTAACATACAGCTCACCAACACCAACACCGTTGACTCCTATATACATTTGCTTCTTTCAGTAGTCAAATCCCTAGTACCTTCATCACTGAGCTCAAGAACAAGAATAATGAAGAAAGCTTACAATTATGAAATCTTAGACTAGGGCATCCTGCCAATAATGTAATAAACAAAGTTCTCAAAAGCTTTAATCTCTGCATTCCTAATAATAAAACTACATTTTCAACTTGTTGTGCTTGTCTTCGGGATAAAATCCATAAGCTACCATTTTCTCTCTTAAAAATAAAATGTACGAAGCCCTTTGATCTCATACATACAAATGTTTGGGGTTTGGATCCTATAAAATCTTTGAATTGATTCTCTTACTATGTTTCCTTTATTGATCATTATACTAGATATACTCAGATATACTTGCTAAAGAACAAGTCATATTGGATAAATTCCTTTACTCACTTAGATAATTTCATCCTTATTCGATTTCAATCCAAAATCAGGTTGGCTCAAAGTGATGGAGGGGGAGGATTTATAGCTCTCACAAACCTATTTCAGGCTTCTAGAATACATCATGGAATCTCTTGTCCTTACACTCCTGAATAAAATGGTCTGCAGAAAGAAAACACAGACACATTGTTGAAAAAGGACTCTCCCTTCTCTCTCACTCTCATTTACCTATCAAATACTGGAATGATGCCTTTACCACGACTGTCTACCTCATCAACAGAATACCCTCAAAAACCATTTAGTACAAAATCCCTCATCAGCTCTTACTAAAACAAAATCCAAACTACAATCATCTTAAACCTTTGGGTGTCTCTGTTACCCTCATCTTAGGCCAATCATTAAACACAAACTTAATTTCAGGTCTTAACCCAGTACTATTCTCGGTTATATTGAACACTATAAGGTATTCAAAGTCTTACTATCAAATGGAAAGGTCGTAATCACCGAGAATGTGATCTTTGATGAACTATGATTTCCCTTTTCCAAGAATTCTGGATCTCATTCTTGTTCAACGAATCAACCATCTATACTTCTTCCATCTCCTCTTATAACAGTTCCCCAAGATACTACAACACTAGTGACCTCACCGCAATCATCTGCAACCTCAACACAATCACCTGCGACCTCACCACAACCTCATGGTTCACATAAGTCCAGCTCTATACATCACCCGGTCCCACTACCCTCCAATCAATCCAGTCCCTCTACTATTCCTCTCACTGTTGAATTACAACTTATGAGTCTTACACATACATATCCTTTTCCTTCTAGTGCAGGTACTAACCCTTTTATAGGGAAACACCACATGATAACACGGGCCAAAGAAGGAATTTACAAGCCCAAGGTGCTCAGCACACAACTCCTTGATTTCAGAGAGCCTTCCTCTTATATTGAAGTCTTAACTCATCCCAGATGGAAAGAAGCTGTATGTGAAGAGTATGAAGCTATCATTAAGAATCAGACCTGGTCTCTCTCTAAGCTATCTCTAGGCAAGTATATGATTGGTTGCAAGTGGGTATTCAGGCTGAAAACTCGTGCCGGTGGAACAGTATCTCGGTACAAGGCCATATTAGTAGCCAAACAATACAATGAAGTGCCAGGTTTCGATTTTTTTTAAACATGTATCCTTGTTGTTAAAGCTACCACAATTTGAAATGTTCTCTCTATAGCTGTCAACTGTAACTGGTCCATAAAGTAATTGAATGTTAACAATGCCTTTTTGAATCATAACTACAAAAAACGTCATCGGAACAGGGTTATAGGCATCGGTTGTAGTCAACATCCGACGACTATTTACGCGCGGGGTCTTTTTTATAATTAAAAAAAGTTATATGCATCTGTTCTAAACCAGAAACCGATACATATTGTCGCGCAGTTTTTTTTCTTTTTTTTAATAAATAAAAGTTATAGGCATCGGTTATTTTTGTACAACTGATGCCTAAATATCAAAAAAGCATCGGTTTTTATAAAGCAACCGATGCGTATAATAATAAAATAACTGAATATTTCCATTAAAATAAATAGACATCGGTCGTGGTCAAACAACCAATGCCTATATAATCCGGGAAAAACTTATAGCATCGATTTTTTTAAACTAACCGATGCCTATAACAATAAAAAAATCCAAAACTTTCTTTAAACTATATAGGCATCGGTTCATAAAAAACAACTGATGCCTATAACCAAATCTGAGCATCGGTTCTTGTTAGAACCGATGCCCATGCAAATCTAATTACGCGCGCATCGCGGGAAAAAGGTGAATAAAAATTGGCTGAAGCATCATTTTTTGTGACACCGACCGATGCACATAATAATAAAAATATCCAAAAGTTATGTAAAATAAATAGGCATCGGTTATTGTAAAACAACCGATGCCTTAAACCAAACTAGAGCATCGGTTTTTTTTTAACGATGCCCATTCAAATTTAATTACGCGCGCATCACGGGAAAAAAGTGAATAAAAATTGGCCCCTAAAAATATCAAAACCTTAAGCATCGATTTTTAACTGAACCCGATGCATATAATAAATTAAAACATAAATATGATAATATTAGCATCGGTTTATTTGCAAAACTGATACTAATGATTTTGGCCTCATACGATATGCATCGGTCTCTCTCTCAACAATCGATGATATTGTGAATTGCTATCTTCTCTGCAATGCCGACAATTTTAAAACTAGTGAAGAAAAACTCATAATTCTGAATCGAATCTTCACAATTATAATTGATGAAAAAAAATTCAAAACCTATTCCATTACTCTACCCAAATATATTTCATCTTTGCTATTGAATTTCCAATTGAATTTTTCGAAATAACCACGAAAACCCACCAGCTTATTTTTCCCTCTTTGTGCAGCATCTTTGTGCACCGTCTATTTGCAAATTGATATTCGCAATGTATGTATTTATTTTTTATATTTATTATTTTACATATAATTTATTTGCATATATATTTGAAGAGGCGTCAAACAGCATTTATATAACCTAAAATTCCAAGCGGTTGTGTTGTTCACACACTGGAAATTGAAAAGCCATCGATGCATCGGGAAATTGAAAAGGCATCGATGCACCGGGAAATTGAAAAGGCATTGAGAATTCAAAGAGGTGCACTGAACTTGTATAAATACCCCTGTTTGTGGAAAATTTTAATCTTCACAACTAAACTGCACCTTTTTGGCAAAATTTAAATTTAATCTCCATCACAAATAATGTCTGAAAACACGATTTTGGGACCGCTTCGCAAGCTAATGGAAACTCAGGAAAAACAAATTTTCGTGCTGATGAAGCAAATGCAGGAAGAACGTTTCGCGTACATGCGGAAAGTAGCCGTCCAGTTAGAATCACTCACCCACATTTTGAGCACTATAAATGCTCATTGGGGTGAGGTGGTGCTCTCCATCTCCAAGCTCAAATCTATTCTCACCAAGATTGGTGCACGGTATGATGATGATGATGTGGGTCGTGCTCAGGTGGGGACGAAGAGGCAGGCTGCCGACGCTTGATTTTTTCCATGCATTTGTAATTTTTATTTTTATGTTTTGCATTTGTAGCTTTTTTGAATTTTACTAATTGGAATAAAAACCAGTATTTTCAATTAATGTTTGCTTTTATTTTTAATTATTTAATGTGTGTTAATTAATAGTAAGGAATAAATATTTAGGTTTGTTTTGAACTTTGAAGGACTACAAATTAAAAACAAGTTCAGGTGACTCATACATGTTATCTTTTATTTCACAAGTGAATCACCTAATAAAACATCATGTAAAACAAATGCTGCTTAATAATAGAGTAATGTACTTATCACAAAATTTCAATTGATTGATACATATAAATACAGAGTGTTCAACTAAATAGTACATCCTAAGGCATTTCACTATGCATGTTTACAAAATCCACTCATTGATGTTCATATCTGAATCTTATTGTCAATGGGACCTACTGAAAAATGAAGGTCCTGATAATACAAATAATACTTAAATAAATAAGTTAAAACAATAGATGACTGGTGAATATTGGAGCTACACTTGTCTTTCGCTAGTCCACTTTGGTTTGCTTTACATAATAATAAAAATAATTATTATAATTAGTTGAGATTTTTATTCCAATGTTAATTATAATATAATATGAAAACCTAGCTAACACTATATATCTTTTGTCAAGAGAACAGAATAATAATAAAAAAGTAATTAATAAGAAAGAAATTGTGAACAAATATACATGCATATATATGGAGTTTTTTGGTAAATTAATTATTGTTTCTTTGTTAGTTTTTTATTGAGTTCTTAATTCAATTGTGCAGCGGTAGAGAATTGATCGAAGTTGAATGTATGGTAAATGTAATACACTTGAATATATTCATGGGATTGAAAGTTTTCTTAGATTTGATGTGGAGAATAAAGCTAAGTCTGCTTGGGAAACGATTGTGTGTCCTTGTGTTGATTGCAAAAATATGATATAATTTCGGACTAGACCAAGTGAAGAGCCATTCGATACGTCGTGGTTTTAAAGAAGGTTATTCACGATAGATATAGCATGGTAAAACTTTACCTCCGACTGATAATACAGTTCACTCAACAGCTCCGTCTACGTATGATACTAGTGATAGTAATACAGAGACCGAGGAGAATGTGGACAATGATCGATTAGATGAAATGTTGCATGATATAAGAGGTGATATCAATAATGTTGTTGCGTTTGGAAGATTATCTATTGATGCTGGGAAACCATTATACCCTAAATGATCCAAATTTACAAATTTATCGTTCATGCTTAATCTATATAACCAAAAGTCAAAGAGTGGATGGAGTGATACGAGTTTCTTGGGGTTACTAGAGCTTCTAAAAGATGCATTTCCTGATGATAACGAGCTTCCCACTTCAACCTACGAGGCGAAAAAAATGTTGTGCACGTTGGGTCTGGAGATCGAGAGGATACATGCATGTCCAAATGATTGCATATTGTATCGGAATGAATTCAAGGATTTGCGGGAATGCCCAAAATGCGGGGAATCGCGCTATAAAAAAACAAGCAGCGATAATGGTGGGATTGTACATAAAAAATGACCTCCATCCAAGGTGTTGTACTATCTTCCGGTAACTCCCAGATTCAAACAGTTGTTTTCAAATGCAAAGAAAGCAAACAATTTGCAGTGGCATGCTGAAGGAAGGAAGAAGGACGGAAAACTAAGACATCCGGACGATTCTCCGCAATGGAGAAACATGATAGTAATTTTCCCGAATTCGGTGGTGAGAAGAGAAATCTTCAGCTTAGACTGTGCACGGATGGAATGAACCCACATGGAATCATGAGCATTCGTCATAGTACTTTGCCGATTCTGTTAACAATTTATAATCTTCCTCCTTGGCTATGCATGAAGCGCAAGTACATTATGTTGTCTTTGTTGATATCCAGACCAAAACAACCAGGGAATGACATAGATGTGTACTTGGCACCTCTTATTGAGTATTTGGAAAAATTATGGAACGATGGTGTGACCGTCTTTGATGCTTATACTCAAACTAATCTCACCTTACGAGCCATGATATTTTGCACGATCAATGATTTTCCAGCCTATGATAACTTGTTAGGTTATGTAAATAAAGGAGCTAAGACATTCCCCATTTGTGAGGATGAGACAAGTAGTATTTGGCTGAAAAATGGTAGAAAAAGTGTTTACATGCATACTAGGGCCTTTCTCCCAAGTTAGTATCCTTATAGAAAAAAAGAAGATTTTCATTGGGAAAACTCTGGACCAAGTTGCTAGATCGTCATTATCTAGACGTGAAATTTATGATTGTGTTAAAGATATTGATGTTGAGTTCAACAAACTTTCTAAAAATGTCTCAACGGTTGGTTAGAAGAAGAAATCCATATTTTGGGGTCTACCATACTGGGAACATCTGTTGGTTAGACATTGTGTAGATGTGATGCATGTTGAAAAGAATGTACGTGACAGTGTTATTCGAACATTATTAAACATTCCGGGTAAGACAAAAGATGGTATTAACTCTAGACAAGACTTGGTGGAAATGGGGATCTGGGAGAAGTTAGCACCGAGAATGACTGACAAGCGAACTTGTTAACTACCTCCACTTTGTTATAACATGTCAAAACAAGAGTCAGTTTTTGTGAGTGTTAGAATAAAATAAAGGTTCTTTCTGGTTATTCTTCGAATATTAAAAAGCTCGTTTCAATGAAGGACCTGAAATTTGTTGGTATGAAATCTCATGATTGTCATATCTTAATACAGCACATACTACCAGTTGCAATTCGAGGCTCATTACCAAGAGATGTGAGGCATACCATAACAAAGCTTTGTCGTTTTTTCAACGCAATCTATAGTAAAGTTATTGATCTTGAGATATTAGATGATTTGCAGCCGACGTTGTTAAAACTTTATGCGAGTTTGAAATGTTTTTTCCTCCATCGTTTTTTGACATTATGGTGCACTTAATTGTCTACTTAGTTCGAGAAGTTAAGTTGGTGGGTCGGTTTTCTTGAGGTACATGTACCCGTTTGAGAGATACATGGGTATATTCAAAGGATTTATGAGGAATCGTTCTCGTTCTGAAGGGAGTATCATTGAAGGTTACGCTGCCGAGGAGGTTATTGAGTTTTGTACAGATTACTCAGTGAATTTTGAAACTATTGGCATTCCTAAATATCTCCACGAGGGAAGGCTTGCAGAAGAAGGTACTATTGGGCTGAAAGCATTTTTTGCAAATTCTGAAATGCGCATCCAGGCACACAAACTCGTATTGCAACACATTCATGAGGTCCATCCATACCTCGATCGACACATGTCCATTTTAAAATAGCAGAACCCTTCGAGAGATGAAATATGGGTGACCAGAGAACATAATCGCACATTTTACGAGTGGTTCAAAGAGACAGTAATGCAAGAGTTATCTAGGACACCTAATAACATCACCAAAACAGTCAAGTGGTTATCATATGGTCCTGCTTTACATTTGAGGTGTTATGAAGGTTATGACATCAATGGGTATAAATTTTACACGAAATGTTAGGATGATAAAAGTGTGCTGCATAATAGTGGTGTCTCAATAGTTGCATTAACGAGCGATTATTCGAGTGCGAAAGGTAAAGGACCAGTGGATGCTTCTATGTTGTTCTATGGGGTCATTGAGGACATTTGGGAACTTGACTATAAATTGTTCAAGATTCCTCTTTTTCGATGTACTTGCTTCGACAACGGACGGGGTGTGAGTGTTGATGATTTGGGATCCACTTCAGTTGATTTTAGTCGGTTGGGTTATCGGGATGATCCGTTTATACTTTCATCACAAGCAAAACAAGTCTTTATGTTTCTGATCCTGCCGATTCTAGTTGGTCTCTGGTCCTCCCCAGCAAAAGGAGTATTGTTAGTGTTAGCGGTGTCATAGATGAAGACGAGTACGACCACTTCGATAAAACCCCACCATTTTCCATTGGTATTAATAAACCTCCAATAACCTTAGGAGATGGTTATATTCGTTCGGACCATGGAGAAGGAGAGTGTATTGACGATCAAGATTAATACACTTAACGTGTAAGAGTATTTTTTCGGACGATGAGATTTACTCAGGCAGTATAAATTATAGCAGCTGTTTTTGACTCATTTTTCTCACAATTATAAACAGACATCCTTTTGCTTGGAAGCAGCTTCATACGGGGTTAGGAATCGACTCATCACCATGTCTTCATCTCCATGGTGGTTGCTCATTGTGTTTTTTTTTTGTGTGTTGTGTGTTAAAAAAATACACATTTTATTGTTGTTTCAGTCTAGTTTTGTTTTTGGTAGATCTCCCTTTGTTTTGGTGGATTTCGTTCTTTTACCAAAATCCTTGTTATGAAGGATACTGTGTAAAAATCATATTGACAGTTTATGGAAAATTTTCAGTTTTCCTAATATCTTGGTTCTTTTTCCATACAGCTTTTCGTTCTGGTGAATTTGGAAGTGTTTAGCGAAATGCTTTTTATGAAAGCACTGTAATGTCATGTATTTATTGGTAAAGGCATTTGTCATTAATAATATACACAATTAAATTATGGTCTTTGGAATAATTGAAGGGTGTAAGTTAAATATGGTTTTATTGAATGCCAAAATTCCCAATTGTGTTTTTGTAATGATCTCATATGTAAATCTAATAATGGTATTGAGAAGGGGGTAAGGACAGGTAAGAAAAAGTAATTTTCATAAAAGATGGTGGCTGGTAATGAGAAGTTTGTTGTTTGGCAAGAGTTAACTTTATTTGTGAGAATTGTTATAACCATGAGAAATGCAAGATGTACTGCTTTTGTATTGGAGTTAACAATATTGAAGCTGTATAGGCCATTTTTAACAGTCCCTTCAAGTACCAAAGTGATGTTGCTTGATCCATCACAAGAATTGGGATGAAACTCAAAGAAAAACATGATATCGAAGTACAGTTTGCCTCTAACACATTAAATTCTTGGTTATATGAGGAAAGAGATAAGATTTCTTAGTATGAGTTAATGAGACATGTAAGCTTCGGAGGTTTGACAGAATTATCAATGTGTAATATTCAAACCCGTGTCTAAACAATAAGCTTTCTTCTTGATTTTTTCTTGCCAGAATATGTCAGTAGCATCGGTTATTAACATTAGCACCGATGCTTAAAGTATGCCCATACAATCGGTTATTATGTTAACTTCAAAACTGGTGCTTAAAATTTGTCAATGGAATTGGTTGGTATACAGACAACCGATGCATTTAATATTAGCACAGTGCGGGGTTCGAACTCGGGACCTTTTTCGGCCAATAAAAGCTTAAAGTAGGTTAATGGCATTGGTTTTTATGTTAAATTCATAATCGATGCTTAAGTGAATAAAATCGATTTGTATGAAGACAACCGATACATATAATATTGGTTTGAACCCGAGACCTTTTGGTTAGATATTTTCCCGCTCTTTTTTTACAAGCGATGAATATGCATCGGCTCTTGTCGAACAACCGATGCTTAACCCTAATTTTTACGATATAGAAATAAACCTATAAAAACAAAAAATCGGCCTTGAAAAATCTCCCAAAAACCATGTAACATAGAAATTATCTTCACTCCCAGATTAAGGATGACTTTAATTCCGGCATTCACAAAGACCATCCTCATGCCCAGTTCACGTTTTATGGTATATGTGATTTTATTTCATCCATTTTTTTTCTTTTTCTGTTCTGATATATATTTTCTGATTATTTTTTGTTTGTATGATTTTTTTGTAATTCTGAATAATTATCGACACGATTGCAGCATATCCCACAGAAAATTGTCAATTTTTTTACAGATCTTCAGATTAAGAATTTTACTTTGCGCAATTTCATTGGGCAGACTTGGGATATCACCGTCGAGTTTCTTGGTGAAGAGGGTGATGAAGTTTGTTCTCTGCATATCTAACTTAAGTTTGTTGATGAACAATTTTGCATGCTAAGAACCCTTGTTCGATTTGTGTTATCTGTGTTCTTCTATGTTCAAGACTATGATACTATTATTATAAAGAAAAATTGGGAGAATTAGATCGGGAGTTAAATTATTATGAATTGTATTTCTTCGCATGAATATTAATGCCATTCTTGATGTGTTGTTTAAGTTTTTGCAAACTAGATATGACGGAGAGTTTGCATTATACTCTGTTTTATTTTGTTTATTGTAGGCTAGGTTTACAGGCGAGTGGTTCGATTTTGTGGATGACAACAGAATCGGAGAAGATTATTCTATTGTCTTCATTAATAATGAGCCTTATATTTTTAATGTAATGGTCTTTGACATCAAAGGCGTGACAAGCCATTCCTTTGTGGGTGTGAAAGATCCTGACACGTTTGAGCTGAAGGATTTTTCTTCTTTCAAAGTAGCAGCATCGAAGACTGCTCTTGACCGTAGACGAATAGTAAGTTGAAGATTTTCTAAATTATCTACAACTAATACACTTTCCACCAATTATTGATATGACGTTAGCAGCTTCTAGTCATGCGAGCATTTTATAGCATGTGGTTCCAGGAGGTAATGGTAATCAGAAGAAGGCTACAATTCTAGGGTTTTCTGATCAACGTTGGGTTGTTGATGTATCAAGCTGGGCATCAAATGGTGCCATGTCCTTACTGGCTGCCAGGAGATGCTTAAAGACTTATGTTTTCCACTCGACTCAACCTTCGTCCTTCACCTCATGGATCTCCCATATTTAGTTTTTGTTTTATGGACATAGCAAGTTGTATTTTTAAGAATACTGCATTTTTTCTGTTTATGTATATATTTGGCTTGAAATCAGATGTAATGGGAAATTAGATGTGTTTTGACTATGTTTTGGCAAGTGAATTAGATGTAATGGTGAATGCTTAATCTTTTACAGTAATGGTTGTTATGAAAGCATTGTGTAAATTGTTCATATTATAAGTTTAGGAAAAAATTTCACGTTTCCCAAGAAGTTGGTTCTTCTTCCATACAACTATTTGTTCTTGTGAATTTGGAAGTGTTTAGCAAAAATGCTTGTTATGGAAGCAATGTAAAGGCTCTATAGTGTGATAAGGCATAGTTATTTTTTGTCATAGATAAATAAAATTAAATTTAATGTTGGATGGTCATTGGAATACATGAAGGGTATAATTGTTATTTATTAAAATTAGTTGTGGTCCAAAAATTAATTACTTTATAGCCTTTATTTATGTTTTATGCATTTAATAACCTCTAAAATTGGTTTATTTGTTCTCTTCTCCCAGCTTTTATTAACGAATCCCATGTGTTCGATTAATTGATTGGGAGTTGCTCAATTAATTTAAAAAATCATTTTCTAACTTCTCTGGAAAATAAGAAACATACAAAATAGATTAATTTATCCTTCAATTAAAAAACATTACTCTCCCAATCCAACAAACATAATCTAGTATTTCATTTTAATACAGTTGCAATCCCAACACGTGAACAACGGAACAAGCAGCTATGATAATAGAACAACGAAAGAAACCGACCTCCGAAACTACCTCCGCAAATCTATTTAGAACCCTGGAAAAGTAAACAATAAACAGCGTACAACATATATTCATTCCCAACACTAAAACTGTACATACACTCTAGAGAGACCTTCAGTTGTTCTTTATCCAGATAATAAACCAAGTAATCAAAAGCGCCGTGCACAACCAACGTTCTCGATTTCGCTTCTTCTTCACATACTCTTCAAGCTTATAATTTTCAGCTGCAAGTGCTTTAAGGTTTGTTTCATGCTGCTTCACATCTAATTCAAGTCTCTTTACGTCAGCCTCCAACACTTGAACTTCAGCTTCAAATTTATTTGCTCGTCTTAAAAGTTCAGAAATAATTTGACTAGCTCTTGGGCACAGTGGGTCCTCAAAACATTTGAAAAACATGCATCCTTCAGGCTCCTACAATATTATTTTCTAGAATCAAAATTAATGCAAACAAGCCCTTTAACTACGAAAAATGAAGACTATCGGAAAAATCAAGCAAAAGCACAACACACCCACAAAAATCTTAAGTAATAGTTATTTTAACTACAATCAATCGACCCCATGTTAACATCTTATACAAACCCCCAAACCCCCAAACCCCCAAATCATTATTAGACCTAATACCTAGAAATAGGAAAGAAATTCAAGACTTACACAAAATCTTGGACAACTTATATATCTCCTCCCGAGATTGAGGTCGGTCCATGATTCTGACAAATGACATCATCATCATAATTACATTTTCCTCTTCCCACAGTGAACTCAGACGTTTGCCTCCACGCCATTTCCCAAAGATTGTCGAAATAGCACTCCTAGACTGAAATATGGTAATTTTATTACAAATAGTTTTAGGAATTTTCCGATTGAACCCTAAAATTTATAAAATTTATGTTCTAGCCCTAAATTTCCAGAATTCGTAATTACACAATCAAATTTCGTACATTTTATCAGAGTAAAATTTTTTGACAGTAAAAGAAAGAATTAAATGAACAAACAAGTCTTTCAAAAGATATAATTATGTTTTAATTTCATTTCTAGTAAAATTTATCGTGGCGACCGCAAAAGGCAGGTGAAATGAGACTCTCCGTAAAGTAGCCTTTGTCTTGAAATTGATCATAAACCCCATTATCAACGACCAAGGACCTCAATGATCTATCTTTCACATTATAAACAACCAAACGAGCTCAAGCTATCAAAACAACTTCCTCCTCCTCATCTCGAACAAAACACAAAGGCGTGAACCAAGACAAAACTCCATTACAATAAATGATGAGTTTCGTCCAAGACCTTGCCACAACATACTCTTTCATAAGCCAAACATTCGTTCTTTGGTCACCATTTTCCGTATCCACAAACAAAGACATCCCCCATAAACCACAAGTGCATTTGTTGAAAACTCGCTAACCACCCGACACCAACAGGTGGAGTGCTTTTGAAATATGCCTCGGTAACCAAATCTAAAGCAATGATTATAAACTCCAGCTTTCCCAATTCACTCATCTTATAATGCAGCCAATGGATAGCCCCATTGAAAAACATTCTACAGGGGATGCAAATTACTAAATTACTATAAGGCGAGGTCTTAATCCTTTTCTAGACACCCATTTTCACAGAGTACACATATGCACCATCGCAACGGTTAGGCACTAATGGGCCATCATAATCTAAATCGCAATAAGAAAGTAAAACCGCCCTATAATCATCTCCAGCACTATCATACCCATATCCACATGCGACATGGGTAGTCTCACCCCTAACCAGAGGTGGAGGAGGTAGTCTCACCTGCTTCAGAGTAATGGGGTTCACCAAAACAATCCCACCAATTAGGTTGAGTAGCAATAATAAGCCATCGCATGAACCCAAAACTAATCTGCACACACCTTGAAAGTCGATCTCTCTTGAAACGGTGCTAATGTTGCCTCTTATGATTTCAATGGAGCGAATGGTTTTAGATGGGGTGATGAGAGTGAGATATTCTTGGCGGGGTGTTTCTCAAGCGAGGCGGGATTTGATGAACTGTGGGGTGGAGAGCAAGTTGCACCATGTTTTTGATAAGGACCTGAACTTGCCTATCGATTTCATAGGGAAGCGTAACAATATGTCTATCAATACTTCTTGGGGAAGATCCATTTTTCTGTTCAACACTTTGTAGAGATTTTCAATTGGAGGGGAACAGAGGGGGGAAGATGGGCACGCATGCTAATTTCTTAAAATTTTATTTATAATTATAGGCATTGGTTATTATTAACAACCGACTTTAATTGTCTGATAAAATATATGAGCGTCGGTTATTTTTGTAAAACCGGTCCATATACTCGTGAAATTCGACAATTTATGGGCGAAGGAGGGATTCGAACCACCGACATCGTGGTTCATAGCCACGTGCTCTAATCCTCTGAAACTAATTTATAATTATAGGCATCGGTGGGGTGCGAGGAGGGATATGAACTCGTGTGGTTCATAGCCTCTTAAATGTCTAATCTTGCCCCCAACACACGAAATTAGGTTTTTGAAATAAAATTTCAGTCCAAAATTTTCATATTTCCCACTCCAAAAACCCGTCAGATTTTCAAAAGTAATATTTTGGAATAGGAGAGACGGTTCATTCACCCTTGCCTACTGTTCGCCGTGGATTCCCCATCGCTTGTTGTTCATCATAGATTCCCCATCGCCTAGTTTCACCCTCGCCTGCTAGATATTGTGCAAGAATATATGTTTTAGTACTTGTTCAGTTCATAAATTAACATATTTGGGTAATGTTTATGTGTAGAAAGTTAAATTCTCTGAGTTGGTAATTGTGTTGGAACTAAGAATTTTTACCACAAGAATTTTCTCTTCCCATAGCCAAGTCGGACCTTTCGGATAGGACTGAGACTGGTTGATTAGGTTGATCACCTTTTTAAGATAATCAATATATGTTGAAGATCGGACCTCTGAATTCCATCTATTTCCAATGTTTATGATAGGTTTAATTATCATATTAAATCAGTTGATGCTTTATGCAAAATACAAGAAAAATTAATTCACACACCCATATGAAGATAATCAGTGAATGTACTTTGAGGGGTATAGAGCCCATCTGTATTGATTAGTGATTATGGTTGATGACATTTATTTGACAATTAATTTCACTGTCGTATTTTGGACATCCTGTTCACAAGCCATTTGAACCCTCTTGAACTATATGTTATGCGGTAAGTACCTTCACAAAAGTTTTTGATATGCTTCTTAGTTGTCTGTAGCTGCTAGAATCATCCAAGTATCTATTTTCACTCTTGTAATCTTATTAAAGCTTTTAGTGTCTTCATAGTAGTTGTAGAGTGATGTGTTAGCTTTTATCGCCGTATAAATAATATTTTTTATCTAGTGTTTTAAGAATTTTACCAACTAATGTGACATAGTCATCAATGATTCTTCGATCACCAAATGTGAACAAGAGTCTGGGAAAAGAAGATCAAAAGGATCAACAACATGCATAAAAATGGAAAAGAAGCCAATAGAGCAAAAGCACATCAAATTTGACGATACAAATAAACCCATCAGGAAATATGCTGCCAATTTCAAAAGTTACCTAGGTTCTCTAGTTGGGTCACATGTAGATATTAACATCGATGAGTGGAAACACATCAATAGTGGCCTTAAGGATGTGATTTGGAAGAATCTGCAGGTATATAATAATCAAATTTTTATAGTAAATTATTTTTTAATGAAAATATGTGTTAATATATATGTGTGTTTCTTATTTATTCAAAAAGAGTTCAATATTGAAGGTGATGAAAAGAAGAAGCATTTTCTGAAGGTTTCGGGAGCGAGGTGGGCCGACTTCAAGATGAGGTTAGTGCGTGACTTTGTCAAGAAGAAACACCCAAAATATGATCATCCATCCCAGTTATAGCTTTCCATTACAGATGAGCAGTGGGTGAAATTCGTTAATGATCATCAATCTGAAGAATTCAAGGCATGTACAGTGTATTACCTTTAAAAAAATCACCTGAAATCTATATCTAATATATTCCTAAATTCTTTTTACTAGGAAAAAAGTAGAAAAGCTCGGGAGAGCCAGTCTCACAACCAGCATCCGCACTTTTTTGGACTTGGTGGGTATGCTGGTGCGAAAGCAAAGTGGGTAGTATCAGACCCTCTTTCGTCTTTCTCTTCATGTGCTTCACTCAACTCGAGTATTGTTACGGATGATCGCATCATGGATTTGGTTCGATCAAGAATTAAGAAAGACCAAAAGGGAAATTATGATATCCCGAATGAGCAAACGAAGGGGGTGGTTGATAAAATTGTAATTGAATTTTTTTTTTAAGAATATATTTTAGAAGTACTTACTTAATGGCATGGGGAAAGTGTATTAAATGATGTTTATCATTTCTTGAAACAGGTGGAGAAGGCTCGAGAAGTCAGTGAAGGGACGCTTCTTCCGCAGAGGCACAACGACATCTTGAATGCGTCTCTAGGGAAGAAGGAGCACCCGTGTCGGGTGCGAGGTGTAGGTAGCCATGTCAGTGTGAGGGCTGTTTTTGGTCAACCGAGTCAGGCAAGTAGGAGACAGAGTGGAGTGGTGTCAGTGGACGAGGTTAGGATGGCTCTGACACAAGAAATCACGCAGAAGATGCAGGGCAAGTTTGATAATCTACAAGCTCAATTCAACCTATTATATGAGCAAGTGAATAACCAAGGTCCGCAGACTCCGGTTATCCACCACAACGTGCCATCAAAAGTTGATGAGGGGGCTGATTTCAACAGACCTACGCAAGGTGATCCACATAGTACTTGCCAATCGGTTGGTGAGACTCCATTTTATATGGTTGAGGTATAAATTAGATAATATGTAGTGGATTTTCATAATTCTACTCCTTCAAGCACCTTGGTACTTGATAAATAAGTAATTCTTTGTCA
Organism: Phtheirospermum japonicum; assembly: GCA_014905375.1. NCBI lineage: Eukaryota > Viridiplantae > Streptophyta > Magnoliopsida > Lamiales > Orobanchaceae > Phtheirospermum > Phtheirospermum japonicum. Next base: position 1,900,464 of record BMAC01000047.1, on the reverse strand, counting down.
AGATTCATTATGATTTATCCTTTTCAGAGTTGTCTTTTCATTAGCCGTGTAGTAGAAAATATGAAGTCTCGTTTATTGCTTTGACTTTCATTAGAGAGTAGTTCTAATTATTGCATGTTAATGGCATTGGATCGTATTATTTCCAAAAACAAATTTTCATAATTAAAACATATTTGTACCTATATCAAGAATGTGAATATAAGACTAAAGGGGCTGAAAGTAATTAGGTATGTTATATATATAATATACTCAGGCTGTTACGGTCAGGGGGTTTTTGCATTTTTGCGTTGTGAATACCTTCATATACTCAGGCCATTACGGTATAACCTATAAAACTCGAACTTTTTATCATCAATTTTAAATTTGTATTCATCATCAGAATATAATCATTTTATCCAGACCATCAACTTTAGTCTACTTTAAGTAATAGAGTCTGACTGAGTGTCGTCTGGCCCTGTCCATTCTGGGGGATATAAAAGTTGTTGCCGAAAGGGATGGTTTCCCCAACTAAGGAGGACAAGATATTGCATCATCAGAAGATGTCACCTGGTCATGTGAAGGTTTCAGTAGATGAAGTTGTTGAGGGTGCAGCACAACTTCCTCTACCTGTGACAGCCCATCTAGAAATGAAGCACGTGGGTGAAGTTTTAGGTAGCTTTTTGCAACGGTCGGTCAGTTTAGTTCAGGAAAGAGAGGTAATAATATATGTTTTCATTTCACAAATTATTGATTTAGTTTTAGTATGCTCAATCATGGCCATATGTACAGGAACTTACAAGGCCATATTCGAAGAAATAGAAAACAAGTCAAATGGAGGCAAGTGGTGAGCAATCTGCAACCAGACCAAGGCCACCTCTTATTGATGACGCTGTCTTGGAGAATTTGGGAGATAATTGCAAAGAGCTACACTTGTTGATTCTATCGATGCTCGTGCATGTGGACTACGTCTCTATTGACAAAGAGCGCACCATCTTCCATCATGAAAGAGCGACGAAAACTAATGTGCTAATTGATGATATTTGGAGCATCTTCAAAATGGGGTGGATTAATATTGTTGCTGTGCAAGTCTTTGCGCAGTCCTTATCAATTAGTTCAATATTCAGCTTAAATTTTATTTAGTTCTGAATCTACTAATGGTTTAGAGGTATCTTAGTGGGTTGGCTGAGAGTCTTTGCACTCGTGCCTTCAGATTTCTTTGTCCAGCGCAGATCTCAAAAAATATATATATTAATTGATCCGACTGTTGTGACGTCATACTTAATTGATGCCTTTGATGCAATATTTAGCAGGACATTCATTCTAGCACCATACCTAGACGAGTAAGAGAGACTATTTCTTGTTCTTGTTTCCTTTACGCCTTTACAATTATTATAATTTATAAAGATAATTAATCTTTGTGCTTATGAAAATGTGTAGTGACCACTGTGTGCTAATAGTGATATGTCCTCTCAAGAATATGGTTTATATTTTAGATTCAAAGGCGTACAAAAGGGAGTTGGATATCAAGACACATATTAATATAAATGTAGTGATGTACTGATTCTTTCTTGTGTGCAATTATTTCATGGGCAAGCTGTTTCACAGCATTAATATAATTTTGCTATTTTTCTCAAAATGATTCTTTCTAAGTCCTACTCTGTGTGTTTCCATTCATAAAACCGCTTGAAGTTTTTCATTGGATGTAATATAAGATTGGGTGGTTCATCCGCTCATTTTGGTTTTAAAAATGTAAATGTTTAATATATAGGTAACAATTTCTTATTTTTTATGGAAATAATACTTTGCGTGTTATTAACTCCTTGGGTGCAATGATTACTATTTGCAGGGCAGTTCAAACCTATTGGACAAGAAAAGCAAAAAGAGGAAGAAACGTGGTGTGGAATAATCTGTCAGTAAGTTATTTTTTAAAGTATTAACAATAAAACATTATATTTATCGGTTACCCTAGTAGGCAAGTTAGTAAACTTATTCGACCCATTTCATTTTGACTCACCGATATATCTATTTATAGGGGGATATTGATCTGCTTTCATATGATTTTTGTAGTGTAATCAACAATCAGGAGACAATGAGTGTGGTTATTATGTCATGAGGTATATGTATGACATTTGCTCTGAGTTCAGTATTAATTCTTCATTAGACAAGGTACGTGTAAACTCTTTTTTATTAATAAAAATTACTGAGTATTTTTTAAACTCCAAACTTAAACTTTATTTTTGAATGACAAATTGAAATTTTGAATCGGAATATGTAGGGCTCATTTAGAGTTTAACCATACAAGCAAGAACGAATCAACGAAATTCGTGAGATATGGGCAGAATACATTACTCGGTAAATTACTCGTATATATGCATTTTTTCCTCAATTTTAATTTTCTCTGGATTTTCTTAGATAATGTGACTCGTATTCATTCACGGGGAAAAGCTTGGAATGGCAGATAAATAGAAGTAAAGAGGTTGTCTAAGGATTCAGGGCAGGGCAATTTGGAATTCAAGAATGAGGTGTTATGAGTGAACATGATATTGTAGCAAAACTTTAACACAAGAATGGAGGAAGGCTCTTGGGATTCTCTCTTGAAGGAAATGAGATGCTTCTTATTTACGAGTTTAGTTTGTGAGTGAACATGATATTGTTGTCGTTTAAGTTTTCAAGTTTTCATAATGACATGGTTTGGGTTTGTTGCTACTTGTGCGATGAAATAATTAGTTCAACTTGAGTCTTCTTAGATAGGATGGGAATTTCTGCATTTAAATTATTTATTATTGAAGAAAATGCTTTTTTATATTAAATTATTTTTTTACAAATGGTAATTATTAACTTTTTGGACAGGTATTAAAATAAAATTTTGGAATTTTTGAAATTTTTATCAAAATTGTAAAATTGTGCATCGGTTTGTGCAAATCAATGCATATAATCAAAAACGGCATCGGTTTGGATGATAACAACCGATTCTTACATGCTGTTTTTAAAATTATTATAAGCATCGGTTGTTGACAACCAAAACGATGCTTATAAGTAAAAAATCGACATCGGTTACTTGATCCTGACCGATGCCTATGAGTAACCTATAGGCATCGGTTATAGGATTAAAACCGATGCCTAAAGAGAGTCACGAGGAATTCGTGATTTCAGAACAACCGATGCGTATAGATAAACATTAGGCATCGGTTATGGGTTAAAACCGATGCCTACAGACTGTCACGAGGCATCGGTGATTTGAGAACAACCGATGCAATTACATAAACATTAGGCATCGGTTCTTATATATAAACTGATGTGTATACAGTCTATAAAGGCGGCGGTTTATTCATACTAACCTATGCTTATACATAAACAGTAGGCATCGGTTATTCGTTAAAACCGATGCTCATATGTATACTATATGCATCGGTTGTTTGACAAAAACTGATGCCTATAGAGACTGTATATAGACATTCGGCATCGACTTGTGATGACTATATGCATCGGTTTTGGTCAAACAACCGATGCCTATGTCTATTATTAGTATCGGTTGTACAACCAATGCCTAAAGTCCAGGTTATTAGCATCGGTCTAATAAGCATGGATTGTACAACTGATGCCTATAATAAAAAACAACCGATGTTTTTGGGGTTTTTTTGTAGTAGTGAATGGAGAGTGGGATAGAGAGATCTTCATGACTCAGCCATCTGGATTTGAATAGAATAGTGATAAACTTCAAGTGTGCAGACTGTCTAAAGCAATTTATGGGCTTCACTACAAAGAAAACTAGCATTGCCGATGGCACTATCTGTCGGCACTCCATCGGAAAGTCACTTACTGATAGCTTGCCGATGGATCTAAGTCGTCAGCAAAACCTTTGTCGGCAATTTAACTTGCCGACGGATTTGACTCCCTTTCGTCAACCTGCGTATGACTTTCCAATGGAAGATGTTGTCAGAGATCCTTTTTTTTAATATTTGCCGACGGATAATAAGCCCGTCGGCATTATATATTATTTTTTATTTTGATTTATTAATGCTGACGGATATAATATCCATCGGGAAGATTTTTATACCGACGGTCATGTATCCGACGTCACTTTTAAAACAAAACCAAAATATATATATTGCCGATGGATTATTAATCCATTGGTAAATGTATTTTTCCCCCAATATTTTTATTTATTGGAATAATGAACCCCTTTTCTTTTATTGTTCAACCACCTATTTACAAATATTTAAAAATACACAAATACAAAATAAATTAAATAAATATAAATCTTAATCAGAATAAAATTAATTCTAAAATAATAATACAACATCTCATAATCGAATAAACTAATTAGCATGAGGGGTAGGTGGAGGAGGAGGAGAAGGCCGTGATGCCAACGTGGCCATAGCAGCGTTAATACGCTCCTCAACTTGTTGTTGGAGTTGTTGATCGAAGTCCATCTGGGCCTGCGCCTATGCCTCGCGCGTCCTCTGCAACTCCTTGGCGACGCATCTTGTGGGTCTGACAAGAGGGAGGTACACGTCGTTTAGGTCAACAAATGTGTCAGCTTCTATGATGCAGCACGCTTGCTCTCCAATGTAATCTGAACCTCCGTCTGATAGATAAAATAAAATCATTAATTATTTTCATGCATAAAATGATAAAAACAAATTTAATATATAAATTAATTTGAGTTTAAAAATTAAATAAACTTACAGCTATTCGCTGAGATTTGGAGTCCGTAAACGAGTCGTCGCCTTTCTGATGCAGACTCAATAGAAACTTGCATGCATTTTTTACTTTCTTTTTCATAAAAACTTGAATGCATTGGGTCTGTTTGAAGTGCAAAAAGGTCATGTGTTGTAATAAAAAGTGGTGACAAAAAAAAATACCTCTTTCTATTGGTAATTGTGGAATATTCTCGCAAAAACAGGTTTTCTCCCAGGTCCAAAGAAAAAGGGGTTTTAATTTTCTAACAATTGCTAAAGATAAGTAAGTTTATTTCTAAGACTGAAAAGATGATAAAATCTGGATAATAATCCAATCTTTAATTTTCGCCTCCTTAAGTGATTTTGACGTAGTCATTAACTCGGGTTAAGGCATTTATTTTCATTGACTTCACCTGAAGTAATGTTAGTTATAATGTCATCACATAAAAAGCAATACTGATTATGTCACTTAGGCCATTAGTTGCATTTTTTATTTTTTAGGTCATTATTCTTAGTCATCAATTAGGACATTCATACTTTGTGGGGATGCCATTTTGCTTTGTGTTCTGTTGCGTGTGCTTGTGGTCTTTCCCTTAATTCTCTTTATCATGTTATGAATCTTGCTAACCAAGTGTTTCAGTGGAGTTAAAATTGGAGGATTGAACCAGTAATAACGAGGTTTATTTGGTGAGTGAATCTTTACTTTGAAAATACTTTGTTCAACTACGGTGATGGTTTAAAAAAAATTCTAGCTCTATTTTGGTTTTTATATGTAGTTAGGATTTGTGTTTTTTTCTTCAAATATGAGATAGTGGTTTAGTTGGCCTGAGATCGTGTGTTCTTTTTGAGAAGGAGTGGGGATTTTGTTTAGGAAATAAATCTTTTGAGGTTTCAAATAGGTAGTTGTGATCATTTTTTCCCCCAATTGAAGTTATGGATCTTTTTCCTTCTTTCCCTTCCTTACAATGATCATTTTTCCCCCAATTGAAGATAGGTATTTTTACCGTCTCCTTTCTTCTCAATTGATTTTCCTTCCAACAGCACACAATCCTCCAACGGCTATTATTTTCTTTCGATTTCACTTGACTCTGTGTTTTCTTTGAAATTACTTGTAGAATGTTGAACTCTTCGTCACGTAGTAGAGTTTCAGAGCTTCTAGTGGGCGTGCGCTATCTCGACGATGAATAGGGTCCGGTGAATCTACTGTGATACACCGCCATGGATATTCGTGGGGAGGTTAGTCGTGTTAAAACACCAAACCCAACACCATCTGATTCTCCTGCTAGAAGTCCTTCTTCAACGGCTGCCCACAAACTAGTCTCCGTCACTACTGCCACCGACATTATTCCAGAGGTTCAACTCATGCCCGGTCAGGTGGGAAACGAAATTTAGGTGTGCAATCCCCCAAATTTGTCATTCATTTCAAAGACTTTTGGTCTAGTTGAGAATCCATTTTTTAAAAGGTCGCGACGGCTTCGAAATATTCCCCCAGGAACAATTCCGGTGGCTATTCCCAAGAGTCAGGTGGGTGAGAACTGTCATATGCCCGTTGAGCACATGAATTTGGCTGAGGAAGTCACAGTTATGATGGACTCGGATGATGAAGAGTATATGCCACCGGAGACTGTTGTCGCCTCCGCTCTCCTCAACTCCGCGGTTATCCAAGTCCGCCACTCCTCGCCGAAAACAAACCGTATGTCTGGATGACAAAAAGAATCCACCCAAATTTGCGAGTTTAAGTTATTCTTATACCCCATTCCAAGTAATTGATTTTTTCACTGGTGAAGTTGCAAGCTCTTCCAGTCCGATGGTTGTCGATACCCCTTTGACTTCGTTCAACATGACTCAGCCGGAGACTAAGTATAACTATTCTCCTGATTCTGATGATGTTTAATCGCTTTTTGAGTTTTTGTCTGCCCTAAAATCCAAGAAGAAAAATTCCAAAGCTGCTCAGGAGGTGGGTGATGGTTCTGGTGTTGTGTCACCAAATCTGCCATCACCTGCAGCTGGTCCAATTTCATTTTCCAGCTCTAGTTCCGATGATGCTTCCTTTGAAAGTGCACCGATACATTCAGCTACGTCTGAGCAATATTCTGATGACTCCCTGCTTTAAGATGTTCAGATTGAAGACATGGTTCCAGTGTCTGCCAAATTTTTTACCAAAGAAGCAGAGGAGATGTTTCCTTGATATCATCTCCGTGATATGATTGATGAACGTCGAGTCCCAGTGGATATCTTCAAAAGACAAAATCTGATCGCATTTTCTGAGAAAAATTATATGTACTCTACTGTTTCCACTACCATGCCCTTTGTCCGTGATGTTGTGTTGGAGTTCTATGCAAATATGCTCCCTTCCATTGTTGATCCCGAGTCAGTGAATTTAAAAAAAAAAATTGTGCGTGGAAGGATCTATTTCTTTACTACTGGTTTGATTAATGAGCTGTTTGGGACTGAGGTGTATCATGGGGATTCGACTGTCGATGATATGAACGAAGTGGTTGAGTTTTTGTCTGGTGGTATGCTTAATTAATGGCTTAATCAATTGCCTAGCATGTGTTTATCTTCCTTATATTCTGTTTTACACAAAGTGGACATTTGTAACTGGGTTCCAATGAAGAATACTACGGTCGTCACACGTCCCCAAGCATAGTTTCTGTTCAATCTAGGACGTGGTATCAAGTTTAGTTTTGGCCAGCACGTGTTTTATGTTGTCACTCGGATTGATATGACTAGAGCAACCTCCTCCTTTTATTTTCCTTACCTCATTTTCAGTCTTCTTGAGAATCAAGGCTTTAGGCCTAATGAGGATGATGTTTTCACTAGGGAGCCGGAGTGGTTTTCATTGCGTGGACAACACACGACTGGAGCTCACGTTGTAGATCTTCCGTGGCAGGTGCCAGCTCGGGCTGCTGGTGCTTCTCATGTTGGTTTTGGTGTTGGTAACACCAGCTCTAACACCATTCAATTTTCTACTCCGGTGGCGCGGGCACATGTATCTTTGCTTAATCATAAAATTGACCTTTTACAGTCTACGGTTGTTCGGCTCCAGGCCCTTTGTAACTCGTTTGTTGAGGCCCTTTTGCTTTAAGAACAAAAAGGGGGAGAGAGTGAAGACGCGACGCATGTTAGTGATGCTGGTGACGTGGTTGCTGATAATGAGGATGCTGGGAATGGTGACAATGCAGTTGTAGCAGCTCGTTTGGCCAAGGACAAGAAGAAGAGAAAGTCGAGTAAGACGAAGGCTAGACATGGCGGGACTTCTCCCCATCGTTCGATGAGGACTCGTAGCCATTAACTTATTGTGTTTTGAAAAATAATGTTTTTTTATTGTGGCTTGTGTTATATTTAAACAATGTGTATTTGTTAAGGGGGAGTTCAAATTTAGGGGGTGTTATTGAACAAATTAGTGCGTCTTGTTAGATGGAAATAAACGAAAATAAATTATTAAATATGATGAACTATGTAGATAAACTAAGTCTATGAACGTAAATGCAAGTATATTGAATGCCTAGAGCGTGTGCCTTATTGAAATTGCAAGAAATAAGCAAGACAAGCAATACAAAGCAAGGAAACAATAAGGTACAAGCATGAAAACCTAAAGTACAACTACGCATACATGATCATAAAGATTTAAATAAAGAAAATCAACAAAAACCAAAATCACCAATAGAAAGAGCAATAAAATTTGAGGTGAATGTTTAAATCTTTTCAAAAAATAACAAGAAACGAAGAGTAGATCTAGGATTCAACATAAACCCATGCATAAAAACAAAAACCAAAATAAAGCATATGAAATACTAGAAATAAAAATGATCAAGGACTCGATCTATGATCTTGGTGTGTCACTCGCCTAGATTCCATAGCCAAATCACAAAATCTAACAATAAATCTAAGAGTTAAGGCAAAATGCATAAATTGAAGAACAAGCATTAAATTGAAGAACAAGGAAGAAAATAAAGGAAAACTTACTTGAATTAAGAAAGAGAATCCAAAAAATTGAATGAAATTACAATCAAAATAAAAATCCAAGTGATGACTTGAGTTCTTCTTGGGCTTACAACCCAAGGAAAAGTTGGAAATTAAATTTAAGATCTAGAGAGAGAAATCAAAAAACTAGAGAGAAAATATATCCCAAGCACATGCAAGAGTTGGGAGAAGAGCGGATCCCTTTTATAGGGTAAAGATGTAGGGTTTATATAGTTGTTTGTAGGGGCAAAATCATCAAAAATGCCTTAACCCCAAAATTTCCACCGAGGCAGTCGATCGACAAGTGTGCAGTCGATCGATTGCCTGTCGAACGACTAAAGGGCAGTCGATCCACTGCCCTTCTACAGTTCCTTTCCAATCTCTGTTGTTCAGTCGATTCGGCCCGATTTCATCTGTCAGTCTATTCTGCAGTCGATTCGGACTGCTTTCGGCTCAATTTTTCTCGTTTTCCATTCCAGAATATCCATCGGGCATATCTAACTCTTTAAGCCACCTACGAAACAAGAATTTTGAACTTAAAAACCCACAAATCACACAAACATCTCCAGCATCGTATACTTAAGGTTAAAAACATTAAAATAAGAAAGCAATCTAATAACCTAAAGAAACTCGACTCAAAACTACTAAAACAACACAAAACCCTAATTAAAAACCCTAATTAAAAACACGATAAAACTATAACAATTACATGCAAAACAACCACCCCACACTTATCGATTTTTTCGTCCTCGATCAACAAAAAGAATCGAGAATATACATGCTATGAACATTATGTAAAAATAACAACCCTTGTGCTTATCCTAATTAATAAGATGAAAGTATCAACATAAACTCGTTATCGCCAAGCATTGCTCGTATTACTCTTTCTCAAATGAAAACAAAATCGATGACTTTCTCTCAAGTGGAATTTTTAGGGTGTTCGCTCAATTCTCTCAAGTGTTTCTTTTACACGGGACGTGTATACGCTCGAATCGGACAATGCATGCACCTCGTCAAGATTTCACAAATCGGAAACTCAAAATCGCCCATTGTACATGACCAAACAAGAATCGAAAGAGGTCTTTATTTTGGGGTGTAATGTTGGATCTTTGGTATGGTATGGAATATTTGGATATAGTGGCTAACACATGATCAAACGTGATCAATAACACACGAAACCCTAATTTCTAAAATCTGAAGCTTATGATCGCTTCACCCTTCACAAATTACCAAACTTTCATTCGAAACCCTTTCGTACACTCGCACACTTATAAGCTTTTAGAATTCTCTTCTTTTTACTAAACATAGCCTTTTTAGAATTAGGCTTTTCGCTTGAATGCATACTTTATCACTTTTCGTGATTCGTGTTGGAGTTTATTTTTTTCTTTATTTTTCTTTATATGTATAAGAAACTCAAAATCCGAATCCCACAATTATTTTCCCACACATTTCTAGTCAACTAATAACATACTCTCTCTCTAATCATAATTAATGATGATACAAGAGTTAAAATCGATCTTGGCTAACAGGAATCGGGGCTTAGGCTCATGGGGGCTCGTTTGGGATAATTAAGTAGACCTCCAAGACGATTTTATGCATGCAAGTCGAAGGGATAGATGCTTGATGGAATCGATGGAAAGTTAGACACAAAAAATGTGACCGATTCACCCACTACGAACAAAGTGAGGTTTTTCTTTCCACTGTCAATCAAGCATTGAGTTGTAGCCATAAATGGGCGCCCTATCAAGATAGTGTATTGTTTTCATAGTTTTAGTGATGATTAATAAATCATCGGGTTCATGGCTTGATATTATCGGAAATCGATTCGATTGAAGGAATCAAAGTGTTTGTAGCTTTAAAAAGTAAAGGAAAATGAAAACAAATCAATTAAACTAATTAAACTATCCTAGAAATTGAAATAGCAAGTGGGTCAGATGCCTCGGTCATATGCCTCAATATGGAAATGCAAAGCAATAATAAAAATAAGCAAGAAAATGCAATGATTCACCAAGTACAATCATGCATGCACAAGGTACCACTATGCTTGCATGAACATAAAAACTTGAATAATGCAAATTAACATGAAATGAAAGCATGAATAGAAAGAGCAATGAAAATTGATGTCAATGTTTAAATCTTTACGGAAAATAACAAGTAACGAAGTGTAGATCTAAGATTCAACCTAAAACTATGCATGAAAATAAAAATCAAAATAAAGCATATGAAATACTTGAAGTCAAGAAGATCCAAGAGCCGATCTATGATCTAGATGTGTCACTCATCTAGACTCCATAGCCAATTCTTAAGGTCTAACATGAAATCAAGGTGTTAAGACAAAAGGCAGAAAATGAAGAACAAGCATGGAAATGAAGAACAAAGCGTGGTATTAAAGCACAAAATATGAAATTGAAAGGAAACTTACTTGAATTAAAGGAAAGAGTAGCAAGTTTGAATTAAATTGCATCAAAGTAAAAATCCAAGTGAGTACTTGGATTCTTCTTAGGCTTACAAACCCAAGGAGGTGCTTGGAATTAAATCTAAATATAGGAAAAGAAATTACAACTAAACTTGAAATTAAATCTAAACCTAAGAAAGAGAATTATCCAAGAGCTTGTGAAAAATTTGATCCCAAACCCTAGCTTGGGTTGGGAGGAGAGTGATTTTTTTACAAAATGAGAGTTGTGAGCTATTTATACTAATTTTATTGGGTTTGAATGGGTCAATTTGTGCTTTTTAGGCTTAATTTCACGAGTTTGACCAGAATTGACCCGTGTTCACCAAGATGGCTCGGTCTTGGCTAGTATCTCCCGACTTCATGAATGCTACTAACTTATCAAATCGCCCAAGGTTGAAGTCGAAAAACCAAACCTAGAAAAGAAAATCACATCAAATTAAAAGACACAAGAAAATATGTACATAAACCCAAACAAAACGAAACTAAAGACCAATAAGGACCAAAAGACAACTCGGAAATATTTTTTTTTGTTTTCAATTTTTCAAATGTTTTTGGGTTTTCATTTTAAGAAGAAAGAAAGAAAATAAAAGGAATAAAAGAGAAGAACTTGGGTTGCCTCCCAAGAAGCGCTTGTTTTACGTCATTAGCTCGACGTACTCCCTTGTGGTCAAGGTGGAAAGATCACGGGAGGGTCCACAAAAATAATCTCCTTCTTGTCAGGAGGGTCTACTCTTTGGAACGTCCTTGGCGTATTGCATATCTAATATAAGATCCTCCAAAAAGCAAACGTTCCAAGCGGACAATCGAAACTCATCTCGGCTAGGTCCTCGGGTGGGATTGTGGTTTTGAAGTGCCCCGAGGACTCATCGAAAAAGCAAAAGGAGTAATTGCCGGCTAACTCTTCCAACCTTGATTGATAAATGAGGGAGGGAAATGATCTCTCTTGGTAGCCACTTTCCAATTCTTAAAATCGATCAACGTCCTCCAACCCATTGTAGCCCTCGTGGCCAACAACCCTCCTTTTTCATCCTCAAGAACTAACCAGCTGCTCGTCTTGGGCACCAAGTCAATGGGCTTCACCCATTCGCTTTTAGAAAGTACGAACATCAAGCCTTCCCACAACAATCTCCAAGTCCCATCTCTCACTATTTCATTAAAACTCAAATTCAAATGGCTAACTCCCTCCACCACTCCGGGTATCCAATCAATAGCACCCTTAAGAATTGTAAACCCTTCAACCATCCTCTCCTCCTTTTCCTCTCGATGCGGATTTTCAAGGATTGTAATTGACTTGCTCCCCTATTCCTCCTCAAGATAATCATCAATTTTACCAAGCTTATCATCAATAACCCACCCCCACCCTCACCCCACCCCCTTTAAAAAGTCATCGTTGCCCTCAACGACTCATCGAGAATCATCTACACACAAATCGGGGCCACATAGAGGCACAGTGGGCTCATCATTAAGAACAAGGGGCCCATCCTCATAAAATCCCTCAATATCGACATCCCGGATAATATCTTCCTCAAAGCTCCTATCTTCCAAACAAACTCATTCGACCGTAGCCTTGATGAAGTCCATATACACCCACTCTTCGCAAGATTGTTTTGAAGTAAAAGGTAAGGGGTCAAGAGGAGTAAAAATACTCGAAATCGAAATCATGGCCTCCTCCGTCGGTGATACAACCGAATCAAACTACCCCCACACTTATCAAAGAACTTGACCGGAAGAGTAGGCGAAGGTAGACTTGGCAATTGCCGACTCAAGAGCAAGAAATTCGGGTCAGAGGGTGGGATGGGATAATTCACCGGACAAGTGGGTCCACGTGATAAGTAACAAGAGGATCGTGAGGCGGAGGTGGAGTAGGAAAATCGGGTCCCGCACAAGGAGGAGTCGGGCCCGGGCTAGACATTTGAGCGATTTGAGCCTTCAATGTCGCTATTTCGTAATCAACTCAAACTCCTTTGGATGATAAGGGTGGAAACACCTCATGAGCATGTGTTGGTGGAGGAGATT
>BMAC01000047.1:1869537-1881065 GCA_014905375.1 Phtheirospermum japonicum | reverse complement strand
ATGTTTCATGAGGGCACTCTCGATCCGTATGCTTTGTTTGGGGGTATAAGTCCCAATGCCCAAAATTCCCCTTCCGTCCTCGCTATGAAAGAGGTTAGTAAAGCCTTTGTTGGGGCGACTATTTCATATTGTGTATCTCTTCCTCCCGAGGTTATGGCTATTGATATCCGTTCGCTTGATTTTGCTTGTTTTGAGTTTCCACCGCCTGAATATGTTGAGCTTAGAGCATCTACCACTCCGTTGTTTTTCGTATGCTCTCCAAGATAAGACATTTTCATGGTTTATGAGTATCCCCAATAATTCTATTCATACATGGGACGAGCTCTCGACGACATTATTGGATCATTACTATTCCGCGGAAAAGACGGCCGAGTTGAGGATCAAGATTATTTCGTCTAAAAAAATAAAAAAATGAGCCGTTTCACTCCGCTTGGGCTCGTTTCCAAGATCTTCTCATGAGTTGTCCACATCATCGTATGGCGAAGGAGCTTTTAATTCAAAATCTCTATGAAGAGTTGGACCCGCATTTCCAATATATATGGTGGATACTTCGGCGGGGGGTAGTATGAAAGAACAGCCTCCTGATCCCATGTTGCCAAAACCGATACCAAACATCTCATTCCCAACGTGGTTTGCACCATGCCGTCCCATGTTAGGAATGTAACCCATATTGCCATAAGCATTGGAATTAAAAGCATTAGAGGGATGAGGGAGAAGTACGGTACCTTCGTGTAGGCCCATGGCGTGTCCATGAGTGGTAAAACCACTCCCTCGAATTCCGAAAGCTTGGTCGTGAGGGCTTGATGGTTTGTGAGTCGAAAGCCCAGTTTTATCACTTGATGGGGGTGGCTCGACATGAACAACTTGCTCGGGAGTACTAGAGCTTTGAGTATCAACCCGTGGAGATTTCCCGTTGGCATTGGAAAATGGGTCGGTATTCGGAAGATTATTTGCCATATCTTGAGTAGTAATCAAAGGACGTCTTAAACGCCTTAATCGCTTGGGATTCGAAATATAAGGAGCCAAATCGTTCCCAAGCGTTCGACAACCTTGCATACACTCAATAAAAATGCCAAATACAAAAGAAAGCTAAAAACTCAAAGAAACTACAAGCAAATCGAAAACCTTAACCAAGACGAGTCGCAACGGCACCATTTTATTTGTAGGATCTTTTTATGGTGATGAATATATATAGGTTATGAGGCTTGGTATTATCGTAATTCTATTGATTGTAGGAATCAGTGTGTTTTTAACTTGTTATAAATTAATGGAGAATGAAAATAGATGGAAATAAACGAAAATAAATGATTAACTATGCTGAACTATGAAGATAAACTAAGACTATGAACGTAAATGCAAGTATATTGAATGCCTAGAGCGTGTGTCTTATTGAAATTGCAAGAAATAAGCAAAATAAGAAATAAACAGCAAGGAAACAACAAGGCATGAAAACTTAAAGTACAATTACGCATGCATGATCATAAAAATCTAAATAAATCAAATCAACGAAAATCGAAACCACCAATAGAAAGAGAAATAAAAGTTGATGTGAAAGTTTAAATCTTTTCGAAAAATAACAAGATACGAAGAGTAGATTAAGGATTCAACATAAAACTATGCATGAAAACAAAAACCAAAATAAAGCATATGAAATACTTGAAATAAAAACGATCTATGATCTTGGTGTGTCACTCACTTAGATTCCATAGCCAAATCACAAAATCTAACAATAAATCCAAGAGTTAAGGCAAAATGCATAAATTGAAGAACAAACATGAAATTGAAGAACAAGGAAGAAAATAAAGGAAAACTTACTTGAATTAAGAAAGAGAATCCAAAAACTTGAATGAAATTACAATCAAAATAAAAATCCAAGTGATGACTTGAACTCTTCTTGGACTTACAAACCTAAGGAGAAGTTTGAAATTAAATCTAAGATCTAGAGAGAGAATAAAAAAACTAGAGAGAAAATATATCCCAAGCACATGCAAGAGTTGGGAGAAGAGTGGATCCCTTTTATAGGGTAAAGATGTGGGGTTTATATAGTTGTTTGTAGGGGCAAAATAATCAAAATGTCTTAACCCCAAAATTTCCACCGAGGCAGTCGATCGACTGCCCTTCTACAGTTCCTTTCCAGTCTCTGTTGTTCAGTCGATTTGGCCCACTTTCAATCGATTTGTCAGTCGATTCTGCAGTCGATTCGGGCTGCTTGTAGTCGATTTGGCAATCAATTTGGGCTGCTTTCAGCTCGGTTTTTCTCGTTTTTCATTCAAGATTACCTACGAAAAAAGAATTCTGAACTTAAAAACCTACAAATCACACAAACATCTCCAACATATCGTATACTTAAGGCTAAAAATATTAAAATTAGAAAATAACCTAATAAGCTAAAGAAACTCAACTCAAAACCACTAAAAACGACACAAAATCCTAATTAAAAACACGATCAAGACACCACAATTACATGCAAAAACAGACAACACGGTAAGAAGGATACACAAGACAAAGAACAGAAGCACGTGAAAGACTTGAATCCACGATTCAACACACGTACACTTTTGAAATTGCGTAACCAACGAAGAAGATCATCACAAGTGTGGCCGAAAGTATTTTAGTATCAAGTATTGATATTAATGTTTTCATATATTACTTTATAACTTTGTATTTGATCATGAACGAATTAAAGTAATATATTTTTCGAGTTTTTATACTCAGTTCGTAAGCACGTTTGCTTAAGAACGAAATTTAAATTGATTTGCTTTCTTATTTTTTAATTATTCCGCTGCTTGCTTTTATATTAACCGTGTGATGTTAGTTATGGTGTGTTAACACCAGTCTTAACATCTATTTATTGATAATTTATTTTCACAACCATAAACCTACGAATTTACACTAACGAGATAGCGAATTCTATTGCTAGGCATGTCCACTCTTTGCGGGATTGTAGGTGGAATTTTATACCACATTCTTTGCAAGATTTTGTTACTTAGGTAATATCTATCATATTCGATAGTTTTTAGAAATTCTTTTTTTAGGTCTATAATCAGTTGATCGTTTTGTGATATTATTTATACTCTTCTTTTTCATTTATCTTGTCTTAACCCACGAGTTCTTAAAATAAAAAAGAAAATTACTATAATTATTATTTTCTCGAGATTTTCTTGAGAAACTACACACGCACTCATTCTTAAGGTATATGTATTGTTTTCTTTTCTTTTCCCATGAGTATTGGGTTATTACTGTTGCATTCTTAATTCAACATTGGAACTAAATGTAAAATAATTATAAGGTATTGTGCTTTATTGTGTCTAATACGATTTATCTATTTCAATGATGGGTTAAAATAAGTATACACAATATGACTCGAGTATATAAGTGTTACGGTCCCTAGGTTATACGTATCATCATCATCTATATTATTCTTCACATCGTCAGACGAGAGCGTACAGAGAAAGATGAAGAGTTCTATGTAAGGATTGAATACGATTCAAGTACCTTATAGTCTAACATTCTTGCCAATACGCTTCCGTAAACTAACTTATGATTCTAGCGACGGCTTTCGTTAAAATTATTCTCAGACAATTACGATATATACTTGGTAGTATTATTTTTCTTATCATGTTTTCAATTCTCTCATGCCAAAAGGAAAAAAGATCAGTTTGGAACTTACTAGTCTCCACAACTGACATTCTAAGTTGTATAGCCAAGTGAACTACTGTATAAGTCGCAAGTTGGTGCAATGTCAGGATATGCTGGACTTTATAGCTGGAGATGGTGGAGCTTCAGTATTCAATCTAAAGAAATATTGGCCCTCCTATATTTACATAAAGGTTTTATGGGGATAAATAGCTAGCCTAAATCAGGAATTTACAACTTAATTTGTCTGCATTAGTTAATCAACTACAATTGGTGAAGTACAAATAGTGCGTTCGAATTGGATTTATTGTGGAAGCCAATGTGTCCTGGGGTAAGATTTTCGAAAGGTGCAACCTCTTGATTAGGGGTCAAAAATCGAATAATTACCACAGTGAATGCATAAGTTATTAGTTGTCACCTGATCCAAATTTAATTGGAACGCCCATCAGACCAAAGCAATAGACCAAGCCAAATTGGGCGGGACCAAAATTCATTTAGGCCGCTAATTTTAAAGCCCAAACTTATACCTAAAAACGGTTTAAAATGCACTGTTTTGGTTGCTTTCGACTGCTCTAACTGTGGAGGCAATTTCTCCACCTGAATTAAAATAAATGCTAATTAAAAACTATTAAATTTAAAACAAGCATAAGCTCAACCATTATTGAAATGAAAATGAGATAAAGTTAAGTAAAACATTTTGAAAGATTGATAATTGGGAGGCAGGCTTTGTGGTGATTGGGGCTGACAATTATGTTACGTTTTATGGCCTACGTTAGATGTTGGAGTGTAAGTAGCTTTTGCAGAGTGTAGAGAATGCATATTTGGGTTCAGAACAAAATCCCACATCTGTACAACATCCCAATCCTGCAAAAAGAAGAAAAAAGAAAAAGGAAAAAGGTGTACAAAGTAGAAGTTTAGAAGGGCAGATATGTATACCCCACTGACAAACACCCAAGAGGAGGAGAAAATTATAAAGGAAAAAAAACAAAAAAAACAGCTTTATAGGGAATAAGGAGGCTTTGCATTTTGTGTGATGATTGAACTTAGCTGTTGTATAAACTATAAAGATGATTTTGCTTTTTAGCATATTGCATATTCTACTGTTTTCACTACTCATGCAACGTATTGCGTATTATTTCTTTCTTTCTTTTTTGTTATTATTTGGGATCATCATTTTGTGAGAACCCACATCTTTTACTAATTAGCTCTAGTGGTACTATGTTGAATAATCAACTTACATTGACACAAGTCATGTGTTTCAAAATAATAATAATAATAACAAATAAAGAAGGAAAAAATAGCGATCAATAAGACCGCTTTTTCCTTTNTGCTAATAATGCTACTTTCTTTACCAAAAATTGGGATCATGATGATATGGGAGCCCAAAATACTTCAAACTAACTACAAAGCAAGAAACATTAATATAAGTAAATCAAGATATTGGTTTGATGATTTTTGATCACATGCATATGTTTTTTAGCCTTTAGCTGGGAAAAGCAATGACAGGACAAGAAAAATCGGCTTGGTTTTTAGGTGGGAAGTTGAAGTGGCCAATAGAATAATCATCAATAATACTTAGCTATGCTAGCTACAAATCACACACACACATATATATATATAATCATGGCCAAGCATTTTCACTTTCTTCATTGTCATCACTTTGTATGGCATGGTTAAAAAAGAAATAAAGTTATTTTTAATCAAATCTGCATTATCCCCCCACTTAAAGAAAACTGACCTTTTCTTGATTTGCACCTTGTTTTCTTCCAAAGTAGTTCGTACATACCATGTTTAACTAAACTATACTCAAGTCCTTATGTGGATTAATTCTTTTTTTTTTTTCTCTTTCTTTTGTAAAATAACGTGTTTTTTTAAAGAAACAAAAGAAGATATATTTTAGTTATAGAATTCTATTGTTTTTCAAGGGACTGGTAGTAGTTATAAGATTAGGTCCTCCAGGATCAAGTTTTACAGAAGTTATTAATGAGTTATAATCACATTTACTAATTAAAAGTTAATTGAGCAAGTTCAGAAAAACTGTACCGATATAATTAGTATTTGTATGTACAATTGAATCGTAACTAGTTTGTAAACCCGCAAAAACGCGGGCATTGATAAAAAAATACATAAAAAGGTAAAATTTATCAAAAGAATTCTATTAACTTCCGAAAAAACAACATGAAATTTGATCATTATCCCTCATAGAAATTTTAAAAAAAAAAATTTAATCTTAACATTTTATAAAAATAAAAGAAAAAATTAAACATCATAAGTTTTTTGTAAGTTTCAAAAAATATTATGGGTTCTTTTTGTAATTAGTCGAAACCTCATGTGCCATCCGGTACGCCCGCCAAGATATGTGTTGGATTCCAAAATGACAAACCTATCAGTTCAGAACGAAACAAACCAAAGATAAATCATCACAACCTCAATGATCCTTTCATCAACCCACTACAAAACAAAATCTGAAAAATATCACGTAATTTGTGCCTTATTCTCTTCTGTATTTTAGGATGGTGCTTGTCTTCAGGCATAGAAATAGAATCTTGTTTTATCATTTTCTTTTAGGGCTTTCCTTTTAGGTTATTTATACCTTGTTCAATTCTTGTATTGTAACACAGGAAAACATAGAATATATTCTCTCTTTTATTCCCTTGCGTCTGTGCTTTTCTTCATGGCACCAGAGCAGGTCGATCAATAACAACGCTTCCGTAAATTTTTATTTGTTTCCCTACTGGTTTTATCCTTACCCTTCTCATCATGACAAAAGATGATGGTCAGAAAAAGGATGAGCAGACGTCTGTTCTGAACGGCTCAACGGTGGGGGACGTCATGTTACCATATTACGTTGCCAGATCGGACAGCCCTAATCTCGTTTTTACGAGTGATTTACTTAACGATGGAAATTATGCAGACTGGGCCGACAAGATGAGCAACGCCGTTTATGCGAAAAATAAAATCGGGTTTATTGACGGATCAATCCCAATCCCGGAAGATAATCCATTAGAGTTAGCCCTGTGGAAGAGGTGCAACGCCTTAGTAAGAGGCTGGCTACACAGCTCGATGGAAAAAGAAATACGCAATAGTGTGAAGCACGCGAAAACGGCGCACGAGATTTGGGAGGATTTGAAAGTGAAAGCGTGCCTAGAGCTTTCGAGTTGAAGCGCGCCATATCTCTCACTCGACAAGACAGACTCTCCGTCTCAGCATATTACACCAAACTCAAAAGCCTGTAGGACGAATTCCAATCCATATCGCCGATTCCGAGATGCAAGTGTAATGGGTGCAAGTGTGATGTCTCGATACAGATCACAGAGACAAGGGAAAAGGAACGTTTATACGAATTTCTTATGGGACTAGACGAAGCATATGGGGTTGTTAAAACTCAAATTCTCAGCACCAAGCCTATTGTTTCACTAGGAGTTGCGTTTCATCTAGTCTCAGAGGATGAGCGACAACGACAAATCGGGGCTGCTGGAAGGAGTTCTATTGAAGGAGCAGCTTTCCAGTTCCAGAATTGTCGCCAACAAGATAAGACCACCGCACGCACGGCTGACAAACAGCGTGAACCCACAAAATGCACTTATTGTGGTAAACCCTATCAAACCATTGAAGAATGCTATAAGCTTCACGGTTATCCCAAGCCAAAACCAGAAGATCAAGTGGAGTCAGGTACTGGAAAGAAAGATTCGTGGAAGAAAGCGAAAAACTCGAACAAAAGCGCACACATGACTGCTATACCGAGCCCAATATCGAGCTTGAGTGATGAACAGTTTGCTTTGGCAGCCAACTGGTTCGCAGGATCGTCCCAGGTGGAGGGTAAGACAAATATTGCGAATACTTGGATTATTGACTCAGGAGCCTCTGAGCACATAACTTATAATGATAATAACCTTGAAAATCTAAAAACTGTTAGTAATACTACGCCAGTAAGAATACCAAATGGAGAGTTGGTTTCTGTGATTGGTGTGGGTGATACTACTTTGCCAAATGGGATTAAGTTGGAAGGGGTTTTACATATACCCGACTTCAAATGCAATTTGTTGTCTGTTAGCCAATTGACGAAAGATTTAAATTGTGTTTGCACATTCTTTTCCGATTTTTGTATTATGCAGGACTTACGTTTGAGGACCCCGATAAAAGTGGGTAGAAGACACGATGGTCTGTACTACTTGGAGTCGAATGATAAGGAAGGCATGGCCATGTCTGCAGTTGTTGATTCAGAGATGTGGCATAGACGCCTAGGACACGCTTCAAATTTAAAATTTCAGAGATCTAGTACTTTAGATAGTGTTTTTGGAAAAGGTGGGGAACATTGTGATACCTGTTTGAGGGCTAAGTTAACAAGACTTCCATTTCCTAGAAGTAGTATTCAAACTAATGCGTGTTTTGAACTCATTCATTTGACATTTGGGGAAAATATCGTACTCCAAGTTTTTTTGGTGCTTTTTTTTTTTTGACAATGGTTGATGATTATAGTAGGAGTGTGTGGGCATTTCTTATGAAACAAAAGTCTGAAGTCTCACATTTCTTAATCACCTTCTGCAATATGGCCCGCACATAGTTTGGAAAATGTGTAAAGAAAATACGCACCGATAATGGGGCAGAATTCCAATCAAGGGCCATGCTAGACTATTATGACAGCAATGGTATTATTCTTGAAACTTCATGCACGGACACGCCTCAACAAAATGGGTTTGTTGAACGAAAGCATCGACACATCTTGGAGATTGCAAGGGCCTTACGTTTTGAAGCGAATTTGCCTATTGAGTTTTGGGGTGAGCGTGTTTTAACGGCCATTTACATCATTAATCGATTACCTTCAAAAGTTTCAAAAGGGTAAGACCCCTTATGAAATCATGTTTAGTAAAAGGCCATCTTATCAACATTTACGTGTTTTCGGTTGTTTAGTCTATGCCAAATATAACCGGAAAGGGGGAGATAAATTCGACGTAAGGGGGAGACGATGTGTCTTTGTTGGATACCCATACTCATAGAAGGGTTATAGGGTATATGATTTGGAGACCAAACAAATATACACATGTCGGGATGTCAAATTTTTTGAAACAGATTTTCCTTATAAGTTAGTGGAGGACAGCCCCACTGTTGAAAAGGTGATCACAAGACAAAACGATGAATGGCGTGATGACGAGTATGATTTGCCTCAGGAAATTGGGCGAAGTCCAATTGAGCCGTTGGTGGACTCTGATAACACGGGCGATGTTCAACAAAATGACGATAAGCCTGTTGAAATTGAGGATGGGCGTGATCCCACCAATGATTTAAGGAGGGGTGATCGTATAAGAAAACAACCCAAATGACTCGGATTGTACGAGACTGAGTTACCTCCATTAATAGACCATTCGCAACCCACTGCCAACTCGGGAACCTCAGAGGTATATCCTTCATTGAACTTTGTCACTTACGATAAATTTTCAACTAACCATAAAGCCTATCTTGCGGCCATCACTTCACGCGATGAGCCAAAATATTACCGTCAGGCGGTAAAAGATGTGGAGTGGAGAAATGCGATGAAACGTGAAATTGATGCATTAGAAACAAACAACACATGGAGCTTGGTGCCCCTTCCGGCCGGCAAACATGCAGTTGACTCAAAATGGGTTTATAAGATAAAATATAAACCAAATGGAGATATTGAACGTTACAAGGCACGTCTGGTGGCGAAAGGTTTCACACAAATCGCAGGCATAGACTTTCACGAGACTTTCGCCCCCGTCGCCAAACTAATGACGATGCGAAGCTTACTCGCTATTGCTGCCAAGAAAAACTGGTTTGCTCATCAATTGGAAGTGAATAACGCCTTTCTTCACGGTGATTTGGATGAGGACGTTTACATGAAAATACCACAAGTCTTTGCGAAGGAGGGAGAAACCAGAGTATGCAAGTTGCGTAAATCACTCTATGGTTTGAGACAAGCCTCCCAGAATTGGTATCATAAGTCTACTCGGGAGCTCATCGACATTGGGTTCCGTCAATCACGGGGGGATCACTCCTTATTTATTTTCAAGAGTGGAGATATATACGTAGCAGCCTTGATTTACGTTGACGATGTCATTCTTGTTGGAAATGATGAAGGGAAGATTGCAGAATTCAAGAAATACCTAAACGAGTTGTTTAGCATAAAGGATTTAGGACCCCTTAAATACTTTCTTGGTATTGAGGTTGCTAGATCAGAGAAGAGAATGGTTTTGAGTCAACGCAAGTACACGCTTGACATTTTAGAATAAACGGGTCTGCAAGGAGGACGTCCGTGCACATTTCCCATGGAACAGAATCTTCGTCTAACCATTGACGATGACAGCCCTTTAGTTGATGCACTCCGTTACCGGCGTCTTATTGGACACCTTCTTTATTTGACCGTCACAAGACCCGACATACAATTTGCCGTGAACTATCTCAGTCAGTTCATTTCGGCGCCTCGACAGCGTCACATGGATGCAGTGATGCGTGTGTTACATTTCTTGAAGACCACCGCTGGTCAAGGGATTGTTCTTCCGGCAAATGAGAACTTTGAGCTCGAGGCGTTTTGCGATGCAGATTGGGGAGGATGCACTATGACCAGACGTTCTAGTACGGGCTACTTGGAGTTGGACATTTTTAATATATTGGGAGTATTTTGTGATTTTAAAAGATATTTTATTATTATTATTATTTATTTTTTATTTTTTTGGTAAAGTAAACCTTAGGGGTAGTGTTTGTATTTTCCCTAAACATAAAACTTATGTCAAAAATAAAGATTCTTTGGAACCGATGATAATAACTTGTGTTAATAAATTGATAATAATAACCTGTGTTACTGAGGCATACAAAGGAAGAGTAAAAAGCTATAGAAATTGTTAGTTTCATATTAAGGGGAAAAAACTCCGTGAAATTGAAATGTGATACTTGAGGTTAAACTACACCACAAAACTTTATTTCCTTTTTATATGTTGGGGGCTGCAAAGAAAAATTGGCACCAAAGAGCAGATCCTTGACATTAATAAAAAAGGGTTATTTACAAAAATTACCTAGATAGTTTATCTAATTATAAAAATACCTACATATCATTTAAAATTACCAAAACTACACTGAGTCTTGTAGTTGCCTTATAAGTACTCCCTCTTGAGGGTGCTCTTTTGTGACATAAAAAATTATTGATAGGTATTTGTATTTTTAAAAGAAAGATTGTCATTTCTTGTAAATAGGTTGAACCTCAATGATGGTTTTTGTAATTAACCCATAATAAGTAAATAAAAATCATAACATATTATGCAAGATGATTAGGCGAAGTCAAAGAAGCATTAAGTTAAAAAAAAAAAAAAAAAAAAAACTATCTTAATGTATTTTCAGACCCTCACTATGCAAGATGATTATGTGCTTATAAAATGATGTAGATACAATTATAAATTTAAATGTCTCTACAAGCTAAACTCATAAGTAGAACTATTCTAAGTTTCAAAAAAAAAAAAAAATAATTCTCGAGAATGCTAGTTTCATTTTCAAAACTAAAGCATCCAAATTTAATCATTTTCGAATCAGTATGGCCTCCTCAAGGTTTATTCTAATTATGATAAGTTCCAATTATCTTTAAGAATTAGAAATATCCCCTCTTGAGCGTCCAATTTGTAAAAGAGAATCATATGTCAAGATCAACTTGTAATTATTATTAATTTTTATATAATTTGACAAAACCTCGGTTGTTTTGTAATTAACTCAAACCTTTTGTAATTATAAAAAACTATCCATGAGTTTACGCATAATACAAAAAAAAAAAAAAAAGCAACTCTAGATTAATTAATATCAAGACATTAAAGAGATAGATACAGATGCTCCAAATTAACCCTTTAAGTTCATTATCATCTGCACGACTACGCAAACCAACTAGAAATGTA
>BMAC01000047.1:1829029-1857127 GCA_014905375.1 Phtheirospermum japonicum | reverse complement strand
CCCCAAGTCCCATATGCCGCTCGACCACCTTTTCCGCCTCATCAAGCACCGGTCCCGGCTCCCCAAGACAATCCGACACCGCGATAATTGAACCTCGAATCCGTCTTAACCGAGCTAAGAAAACGGCTCTTGAGTTTGGAGACGCAAATGGGGCAAGTGGCTACGGATGTCAACGAACTAAAACGAGCACGGGACAAGGACAAGCTACCAAGTCAACCGGCCCAGTCTCAAGCCGTGACCATTCTCCGAAGTGGCAAGGTGATAGACAACAAGGTCGCCCTACCCGACGACGGACCTTCAATAAGTGTTCAAGTCTCCCACATCACTCTCTAGTGGTGAGGCAAAGGGGTCCCAGGCTGACGGGGGGTTACATAAGTCCGCGGCACCATACCGACCTCCTATTCCCTACCCAAGCCGCGTCCGCCCTACGAAGCAAGACGCTCAGTTTCTTGAATTGTATAAGATGTTATCGAAGGTCAACATAAATCTTCCTTTGCTCGACATAATCCATAACATTCCCGCTTACACGAAGTTCTTCAAGGAACTAACATCTAAGAAACGCCGATTCGAGGAGAATGAAAAGATATGCATATCGAACGTGGCAAGCATTGCTTATAGCAATTCCCTCCCACATAAAGAAGGTGATCCGGGGAGTTTTTGTATCAAAATTAACCTCGGAAATGGAAAGGAGACACAAGGGATGCTAGACCTCGGAGCGGGGATCAACTTGATGCCCTATTCTATCTTTAAACAGTTGGAGTTGGGCGACCTCAAGGAAACGAGAATGTGTTTGCAACTGGTCGACCGATTAGTCCGATACCCGAAGGGCGTGGTCGAAGATGTTTTGGTACAAGTGGGAAGCCTCATCGTGCCTGTGGATTTTGTTATATTGGACGTCGGGGAGGTGAGCAACGAAGGCCGAGAACATACTATTTTACTTAGGCGGCCCTTCATGGCCATGACAAACACTTTGATCGATGTGAAAAATGGGAAGTTATCTTTCTCGATTCTGGGAGATACAGTGAATTTCTCGATCTACGACTTGGGAGTCATTCCGCCTCCCTCCTTTCATGCCGATTGTGCTATGATTGACCCGATACAAGAACTAGTTGAGGAAACCGCTCGGGAGGTTGTGAATGAGAATGTTGAGGATGACGAGTGGCTAGCGCTTCGATCGGAGGAGGAGTTAGAAATATTTGAGATATCAAGCGTAGAGCCGCCCCTTATGCCAAAACCGGAGCTCAGAACCCTTTCGAGCCATCTCAAATACGTTTTCTTGGAAAGTGGAGAGATAAAACCCGTGATCATCTACGCCGAGCTTTCCCCGAGAGACGAGGCACGATTGGTGGAAGTCTTGAAAAATAACAAGAAGGTGATAGGGTGGAGCCTTGGTGATATCAAGGGGATAAGCCCCTCCACTTGTATGCATCGAATCATCCTTCAAGACGGAGCGAAACCATAAAGGGAGTGCCAACGAAGACTGAACCCGAACTTGATGGAGGTTGTGAAGGGTGAGATATTGAAACTTGTAACCGAAGGTTTAATATTCTCGGTCGGGGATAGTGAATGGGTGAACCCGGTCCACATGGTGCCGAAGAAGAGCGGAATAACCGTTATTGAGAATGAACGGGGCGAGCGTGTGACGACCCGTGCGACCACCGGATGGCGAATGTGTATAGACTTTCGAAAGCTCAATGCCGCCACCAAGAAGGACCACTTCCCACTTCCGTTCATTGACCAAATGCTGGACAAGCTCGCGGGGCATCATTCATATTGTTTCCTCGATGGATTATCGGGATACTACCAAATCGCTATCGCGCCGAAAGACCAATCCAAGACGACATGCACGTGCCCTTTTGGCACATATGCTTTCCGACGCATGCCCTTCGGTTTGTGCAATGCACCCGCCACCTTTCAACGGTGTATGCTCTCGATTTTCTCCGACATGCTCGACAAGTATATGGAGGTTTTCATGGACGATTTTTCTATTTACGGCTCTACTTTCGACGAGTGTCTTGACCATTTGTCAAGTGTTTTGGAGAGATGTGTGGAGAACCACCTTACCTTGAGTTAGGAGAAAAGTCACTTCATGGTGAGAAGTGGGATAGTTTTYGGGCATGTGGTGTCYTCTAAAGGAATCGAGGTCGACAAGGCAAAGATCGACGTGATTGAGAAACTTCCCCCACCGATCAACGTGAAGGGAGTGCGAAGCTTCCTCGGTCATGCGAGGTTCTATAGGAAGCTCATTAAGGACTTCTCGAAGCTTAGCCGCCCCTTGTGCCATTTTCTTAGCACCGATGTTCCATTTGTGTTCGATGATACTTGTCTAGCGGCGTTCGATTCATTGAAGAAAAGTCGGACTACTGCTCCCGTGGTGATAGCCCCGGATTGGTCCCTCCCGTTCGAAATAATGTGCGATGCATCGAATGAAGCGGTGGGGGCCATCCAGGGGCAACGAGTCGACAAACTCCTCCGGGTCGTCTACTACGCAAGTCTTATGCTTAATGACGCTCAAAGAAATTACACAACCACCGAAAAGAAGCTACTTTCCATGGTTTACTCGCTCGAGAAGTTTCGATCATACATCGTTGGGTCGAGGGTGATTATACATAGCGATCATGCGGCACTACGTCATATTTTCAACAAGCCTCGAGCGAAGCCGAGGCTAATCCAGTGGATCCTTTTACTTCAAGAGTTCGAGGTAGAAATCAAGGATAGAAAAGGGTGCGAGAACGTAGTCACCGACCACCTCTCTCGTTTGGAGGTCGGGAATGGAGAGAAAGAGTCCCCACTCATCGGAGAAAACCAAGCTCACGAGAACCTCTTCGGTGTGTCCGTCACACCATGATATGCCGATATTGCTAACTACCTTGCTAGCGAGGTGCTCCGTCCGGACCTGTCTCATCACGAGAGGAGGAGGTTTCTTGCCACGTGTCGAGGGTATTATTGGGATGACCCTTATATGTTCAAAATCGGGAAGGATGGTGTGTTGAGGAGGTGCATTCCGGACGAGGAAAAAGAGGAGATATTGACTCATTGCAATGATCATCTAGTCGGAGGGCATTTCGGTGGCCAAAAGACCGCCTACAAAGTTCTTCAATCAGGTTTCTATTGGCCCACTCTTTTCAAGGATGCTCACGAGCATTGTCAGAGGTGTGATCGATGTCAACGGATGGGTAGTATTGGAAAGCGGAATGAAATGCCAATGACGTATAACTTGGCCGTCGAGATCTTCGATGTCTGGGGGATCGACTTCATGGGTCCTATCCCGAAGTCTTACGAGTACGAATACATATTGGTCGCGGTGGAGTACGTATATAAATGGATAGAAGCAATCCCGACAAGGAGAAATGATAGCGATACAGTGGTAAAGTTTGTTCGGAGCAACATATTCAGCCGATTCGGAGTTCCGAGGGTGCTAATTAGCGATGGTGGCAAGCATTTCAACAACAAAATAATTGAGCGAGTGTTGAAAAACTATGGAGTTGTGCACAAGGTTTCTACCCCTTACCATCCGCAAACGGACGGGCAAGTCGAGACAAGTAATCGCCAAATCAAAAACATTCTCGAAAAAACTATGCAACCAAACCGGAAGGACTGGTCAACGAAGCTCATCGATGCCTTGTGGGCCGTCCATACGGCCTATAAGACGGTTATTGGAATGAGTCCCTATCGTCTGGTGTATGGAAAGTCGTGCCATCTACCGGTGGAAATGGAGCATAGAGCGTGGTGGGCCATCCGAGCTTGTAACTTTGATTTGAAGCAGGCCGGCGAAGAAAGAAAACTCCAACTTGAGGAGCTCGAAGAATTACGAAACGAGGCATTTGATAGTGCCCGTTTGTACAAGGAAAAGACGAAGTTACTCCACGATAAGAAGCTTGTACCGAAAGAGCTGGAGGAGGGAATGCAAGTACTCCTTTATAATACTCGTCTTGCCATGTTTCCTGGGGAACTTATGTCCAAATGGATCGGGCCTTTCAAAATCGAGAAGATATTCCCATTTGGGGCCGTAACGTTAATCGATCCAAAGACGGACGAGCGATTCCAAGTGAATGGCGCCCGAGTCAAACCTTACCGGCATGGCATGTTGCAAACAAAAGCTCTCGAGCCAGTGATCGTGGAGGAGGAGAGCCTGAGTGGCTTGCCCTCGACGGGATCTTAATCGTCGAACCAGGATCGTCGAGTGAACGACGTTAACCAAACGCGCTCCGTGGGAAGCAACCCACAACCTTCTAACCCTTTCTTGTTTTTCTTTTAAGTTTGTGTACACTCTAACCTTAAGTAGTGTTAATTTGAGTTTTTGGGTTTGTGTAGGTTCAAGTCTTGGAGTCTTGGGAGAAAGAGGATCGAAAATGAAGGTTGGCTGCTGGAATGCAGTTGATCGACTGCATACCTAGTCGATCAACTAATATGTAGTCGATCGACTGCTCAATCGACTGACGGATTCAAATCGACTAGATTCCAGAAATTTTCAAGATTTTTGCAAGAGCAGTCGATCGACTGGTTATTTGCGGATCGACAGCCAGTCGATCGACTGGCGCACGATCGACCGACACGGCGAAATCGACTGGATTTCAGAAATTTTCAAGGTTTTGACAACATCAGTCGATCGACTATCGGCAGTCGATCGACCGAGGATTGCAGTCGATCGACTGCCCTGAATGCCCAAAGCCTGCGGATCTATATATATCAGTCGATCTTCTCCCCCAGACCACACATATCGACCGAGCGAAAGAAAAAAAAGGGGGAGGCAAATATATATAAAAAAAAAAGAGAGAGAAAGAAAAATAAAAATAAAAAAAGAGACGAATAAACAAGGATACGTTATAAATCCTTGAAGTTGTTGAGTAGCACGTTTTTTCCTTTTTTTCGACTTTTAGTATATATTTGTTAAAGAGAGGCGTAGATGATTTTGGTTAGTAGGGAGCCGATTAACGGTTCTAGCGTGGATAGACCTTAGACGGGGCAAGGACGGGGGGACCGACTTGGTGAATTGCTTAAGTTCTTTCAAGGTTTGGAAGTCGATCTAAATTTCCTTAACAAAGAACATTGTTGTCCTTTTAGCCGAAGCTAACAAGCAACGTAGCGTACATCGTCTCTATTTAACTTTTGTGCATTAGTTTAGGGTTGGTTGGGGGTAGTTTAGTAATTTTACGTTAGTTTTGCTTGAGGACAAGCAACCGTCTAAGTGTGGGGTGGTTGATTTGCACGTTTTTGTACATATTTTTCCTACCATTTTTGTATCACGTTGCGTGTGTTTTGCTTGCTTTTAGGTGTTTTAGGAGTCGAGTTGGCCGTTTTTCGTTATTTCAAGGTTTTCTTAATTTTTGTACGTTTTATTATTAGTTTTCGTAGTTTTTCACTCTTTCATTTTTCTCTTGGCCGTAGGACGTCCAAGCGGGGCCCGCGCTCATTTGGGATCATTTTCACTCGACTCAGGAATGGACGGACAAGCAAGGAAGCACAATGGACGAGGCTCGATAAACTGGCGGACGTAGAAAGAACGAGAAATCGAGCCGGTGCAGCAATCCAGTCGACTGAATGGAAGTGCAGTCGATCGACTGCCTTTCTAGTCGAACGACTGGAACTCCAAAATCGACTGCATTCCAGGGACTTTTGGCCGTTTTGGACGACGCAGTCGATCGACTGCCGACGTGGCCGATCGACTGCAGTCGATCAACTGGAGCCCCCCCAAGATCGACTGGATTCCAGGGACTTTTGCTGTTTTGGGCAAGTGCAGTCGATCGACTGCCTAAGTGATCGATCAACTGACAGTCGATCGACTGAAAAGTAGATTTTTTTACTATTTTTGGACGATTTTGCCCCTGCGTGGTGTATTAATCAAGGCACGTCTTTTCCATTGAGACCAACTGGCAGCAAGCTCTCTGGTTCAGGGTTCTTGCTCCTAAAAACACTTCTTCATATTTTATTTTCCCATTTTAATTATGTATTAATTTCTAGTAATTAGTTAGTTTATTAGCTCTAGTTTAGTTAAGTGTTAGATCTTTATTAACTAGTTGTTCAAGCTTTGGTTTGGCATTTCTTTTGTGAAGAACCCTTCAAGTTTCCATTTCCATTTGAAACTTTTGTGGGATCATACATTTGGTAATATCTTTCTATAATATAGTTTTATTTTCATGTTATGTCTTTTAATCTTGTGTTGATGCTTGGATCATAGTTTAGTTGCTATTTTGATTATCAAAACTTCCATTTTCATCTTATAGCTTTCTAGCTTTTGAACTTTTGCTTTTAAGTTATTTAGTTGTTAGATCAATTTCCCAAGTTTTTAGAAGTTTTATAAGACCTTCCTATTTAAACCTTGAATTGTTGCTAAATTAATATTATTGACTTTTTCAAATAAGCAAGACTTTAATTTTTCCTCCATTTTCCTTAATTTAAATTACAAGCTTTCTTAGTTAACTAGTTTAGATTAATCATTTTTAAATAAGCTTTAATTTCCTTTTCACATTTTAATGTTTTCAAAACTTCTATTTCGATTTAAAGTTTAGTTATAAAAACCAAAACCAAATCAATGACTATCGCTTTCCTAGTTTAGATAAGTTTAGTTTCAACCGACGATAAGAGCAAATAAGAAACTGATAAGCCGATAGCATCCATCCTCGAGAGACACGACTCGGGAAGAACTCGCCTCCCTACAATTGGCTCCGTACTCTTGCGGAGACGGATTCCTAAATAGCGCGTCGAGGATTCGTCGATCAGCAACGACTGCAAACTCTCCAACCTTTGCCAATCTGGGGGATCTACAAGATTCTGCTCGGTTCACGGAGGACTTTTCTGAAGGTTCCCGAGCTGAGGACTAGGCTTGAGGTAAAGGTGGCGGCTTCTCACTACAAGGCTTAGCTCAGGACGCTTAGATTGCCTTGCTTTTGTATCTTACGTTGCTCAGTTTTTCAACAGATCCGTAGTTTAGCTTGTGTGGCTGATCTGTTTTATTATTTGTCTGAACTTTTGTACTGGATTTATTCATGATTATCCGTAATGAATGTTTTTTGTCCCATAGCAACCTTTGGTATTCTAGAGATTCCTAAATTCCCGGAAACCCTAGTACTTTTTATTCTCTGTCACGTGCTTTTCCTTGCTTTAAATATATGCACATATTACTTCTTTCATTCATCACCTGAAAATGGCTTCTTCCCCTCTGGTCGAAGAACTCGACATAGTGAAGCAGAAGAACATCTCCTTGGTCGTCGAGAAATTTAAACTTTTCGATCAGCTGACCATGCTCAAGGAAAAGATCGGCTACCTCTATCGTCTCTTGGAGAGAAAAAAGCAGAAGAAGCATTATTACAAGAAGGAGTGGGCTGAGCTCCGCCAGCTGAACCGCCAACTGCAAGAAGAGAAGGTTGACTTGACCAACTCGGTGAACCGCTTGACCATCGCCGCTGGCGAGGCGCATGCTCTTGCCGAACGGGATGACAAATACAGCCATCATCTTCATGAGACCGAGCGTGATCTTTGGCGTGTTCGCCGAGCTCTGGCCTCATATCGGAGGTCTCCTCTCAGATGAACACGTGTACTCATCTTTTCTTTTTTGTTTCCTTCATTTTTGTAATCAAAATTGCCAACCCTCCTAGAAGGTGTGTGCAATCTGCTTTTGTATTTCCCAAGGCTTGATGAATGAAAATATTTTTGTTTGAATTTTTGCTCATCTAGTTATGAAGAGTAAGGCTTTCAATAACGACCAATCTTGGTTTCGTGTTTATCATACGCAATTTTCTTATTTGACAGAATATCATGATAAATATAAGGGCGCTCTTAAAATTTTGACCGATCCTTGTTTGTTTAGATCACACGAATTAGCTAATCCAGGGTTATTAGGCTTACCCCCTAAGGCCTTCGCCTTTGATCAGGTCTTGCTTGAGTCTGATCAACCAAGACAATCATTTTATGGGCTTTCGGCTAACAATCAGGTCAGGCTTCAATGCGGGTCCGCATACTTTGGCCAGTCCTGACATAACCTGTTTAAACAAGTAAAAAATGTTTTATAGGCAACCGCTCTAAGTCCATCCCGATGCATTTGGCCACCAAATCAGAAAATATCATGGGCATCCGCCCTTAGCCAATCATGGCTTGAACTGACCAAAAATATGACCATTGTCAAAAATAACGCATGGAACCTTGGGTACCTTGCTGTCCTGCACACAAACACACATTAGAAAGGACCACCGGTGGTTTTCTGGTGGAAACCTCTCCGATGCTTAAGTCAGTAAAGCGTATGAGGTTTCTCTTAACAAGCAAAGAAGGAATGCACAAAGAATGACATACCTCTCTCAGCCTTGGGGCTGAGATATTTATAGTTTTCCTTAATGGGGGACCCCTTCCGGGATCTCGGAAAAAAAGGCCGCGCATCATGGGCCGTTAAGCCACAACTACTGACAAGTGGTCCTACTTGTTTCCTCAGTGGAGGTCAGGGAGTTAGGTCTGTTCTGGTCCTGTTCTCCTTTTCTATCGGCAGCTCAGATGTTGAGCTCACCTCGACATAACTTTCTAAGGGTTATTTGCTAGGAAACCTCTACCAGGTCAGGAAAATTCTCGAGCTGTGGCTATCCTTCTCTAACATCAGCTCTGTCTCTAAGAGGGCCCAGTCAAACCTTTCCTAGGACCAAGCTGGCCTAACTTCCTTCCTTCTTTTTTGGCTATCTCAAGTCAGGTCTACGGCCCTAACCCCTCTCGAGCCAATCTTGTGATGATTTCCCTAAGGGCTTCATTTAATAATTAGCTCAGTGTAACCTTCCTTAGAGAAGGAATCAGGCTTTGCTTAAAGAGGAAGATTTGACTAGGATTATCGGTCATTCTGGTCCGGCTGTGCCTCTCTAGCATTTCGCCAGATCAGGTCTACCCGCACCAGGTCTAACCAACTAATGCCCCATCATAGACAATAATATTTCGGAAATTAAATCTAATATATAATAATAGAAACAAAGAATCCAAAGTATACTTCATAATAGACTAACTATAACTATTAATGAACCCTAATCAAAGAAAATTAACAAAAATGCACCATCTCAATCAATAAAAAGAATATGTATCAATCCATTAAATATACCATATCATTAGTCTCTTGCCTAATGAATATGTACCTTGCCTTAGACATCCAAGTTTACGATAATTACTATATGTAGCTTTGTCAAGTATTCGTGAAGACAAATTTGTATATTACATAGGCTAAGAATGAACATGAGAAAGAGAAAGAACATAAAAACTTCACCTAGATTCATCAATATTCAAATATTATTATTTTTTAAAATCTATATTTAATTACAATAGAAATAAAATTATGCATTTCATTAATTATTTTTATGATGTTTATGATTGACTTAATATGTGTCATTATAATAAAAGTAGCAATCTTCCGATTGAATATATGATTCTCTCTCGTCACATAATACTCCAATTACCATAAATATGCACAATATTAACGTTTTTAAAACTCCAGATAAAGCCTTAGTTTTAGAAAAATTTGAACTACCATCACTAAATTTAGGATCATCAAACTTAGAAAAACTGGTCTCTGGTCAAAATATGACTATCACGATTAGTTGAACCTTGACCAAATTAACGAATATACAAATTTGAATTTTATTTTGAGATTTTGCCTCTTTCGCACTATTCAACTATAGACATTATGTGTCAGCCATTACTCGAGTCGTTTACAATAAATTCCATTGAAATGATGTATTTCTACGAATTGGATTTGATCAACCATAGAAGAATAGGTTAATTTGCGAGGTATAATTTGATTTATGAAAATCGGAAAAAATAAATTGAAAAAGATATGAACCTTACAAACCTAAGTGTGAAGGTATCGCGTATGTCGGTAATTTGATCGTGGGATTTGAAACTTTGGTGTTCCATCGAGGTTCGACGCCAAAGATGGAGTCTCGATTGAGTAGCATCGGACGGGTTAGTCGGCCATCATACGTCAATAAAGGGTTAGGGGAAGAAAATATTTGGAGGTTGTTCCAGACTGGGGCTACGGTGAAAAAGAGAGAAAACATAAACAACCTTTTGAAACAGAAACAACCTTAATAGGTTTCAATTTCTTCTCCAAATAACATAACATGTAATAGCCCAAATAATAAACAAATTGCCAAATTATCTCACATACAAAGCAATGGTCAAAGGGCGGCACATAGAATTCTATTCATAATGCATAAGGATGAAATATCAGTATCAAATTGAACCAAAATTCCTTCTAATCAAATACTTCACAACCACTATCAATCAGATATCAACAGTTTCACTTCAATCAAGTCAGACCCATTAAAATAATGCGACTAAAAAAACACCAATCACAGAGACCCATAATCCCTCAATTTATTTTTTACTCAAATAGTAAAATTCAACACTTACAATAACAATAACTGCAACCCGAATCCCAAACAACACATAGGGCGGGCCATTTTAAGAAGGTGACGACATCGGGCGATCAAATAGTTCTTTACACAACCGATCTAGTCTGCAATTATATAAGAAAATCAAATCTACAATTTTTATGGGTTCTTATTGATGGATAGATTTTCTTGATTAGGGAAAAAGCAACAACAAGATACTAAACGAAAAAAAAAATGAAAGTTAACACAAAAAATGAAAGCTGCGAGAGGGAGAGAGAGGGAATGATAGAAACCTATCTATGAAAGAGGTTGAGAGCAAGTTCTGAACATCAGCGATAGGGGATAGAAAAATCCTAACTTTTCAAACTAAGGGATTAAATGAAAAAAAGTAGTATTTTATACCAAGGGATTCAATGAAAAAAAGTGCAGTATTTTATATCAAGGTAAAAAAATAAAAAAAAAAGAAGTATTTTAAAAAATTTCATAAGAATTTGCTACATCAGATTTTAAAGCACTTAGACGATAACACGTATAATTAGGATCACTCACATGACACATCAACCATGTGTCAACAGAATTAATAAATAAGGTGGATATGTATTTTTATGCAGAGAAGAATTTCTTTAATAAAAATGCCGATAAATTGCAAGTACAAATACTCAGTAAGTTGAGCTTCTCTCTCGCTGCTTTACTAGAGCGATTTACGTGGGCGGGGGGATGGTTTTCTTCATAATAAAAAGTGACGATATATGCCATTAGTTGAAATATTTTATTTAAATGCCCTAGTAAAAATTTTATTTTATATTTAAATTACAATTTCATATTTGATTTAACTTACTATGTAAGAGTACTGTTCTATCTTTATTTATCAGTTTTTATTTTCTTCCCTTTCAATAGATTTTCATTATTACAATTTAATTAAATTAAAATTCATACTACTCCATGATAATCTCATACTACCCACCATCATTACTACCAACCATTGACGCCAGCCAACAATCGAGTTTCATACTATATCATTAAATTTTATACTACACTGTTCGATTTAATACTATATTGTAGAGTTTTATACTAATATTCTTGTAAGATCAGAATTTTATAATCTAACCTTTATAGACAAAATTTCATAAATTAAGTTGCAGAATATGTCATACTAAGATACAATTTTCTCTCACAAATTCTTGAACTCTCATACTACTATCAAATTTCATACGTACTTTACTAAAATCTTTCAATATCAACAAAATCTCGTACTTAATCTATTCAAAATACATACATCTATCAAATCTCATAGGTGTTTGGCAAACTCGAGCAGTTCGTGGAGTCAGAATATGTACTTTAACTTGCATTCATTTAATTGCATGCTAGGATTTTTATTACTTTAGCATATTTATTTATTTGATTTTTTTTAATTTAGTTCTAGAGAGTCGTTCAAATCTTGTGGAAATTTTGGAATCTCGTGACTAACTCAAGGGGCTATCGTGTTTACTTGATGTGAAAATTGGGAGTCCTGCAATGAGTCGAGGATTAATAACAAATATATTTGAACTTGTGTATCCATTGGAGTTTTTGATTGCCGTATTCACTAGACATAGCCTGTGAGTTCTTGTCCAAATGAAATATTTTTAAAGTGTTATGTTCTATTTTAGTTATTTGTTCATTATGTTCGGCCTTCTAGAACCTGTCTTAGGTCTTAGTCAAGGCCTTGATGTGTGTGACTTGCGAAGAAATCTTAGGAAATCATTGCTAGTATTTCAAGCCTTCTTAAATAAAGTGTCTTTACAAATAATATTTTTATTAGTTAGCCTATTTGTGACTTTCGGTTGTCGGTTATAATCTAGGGAGTTTTTTATGAGATCAAAAGTAGTGTTAGTATAAACACCCTTAAAAACAGTTATTAAAAGGGAGTTTTGAAGAAAAATCCCCAATGCTTCTTTTGTTTTGTGGTCTACTCCCCACACAAATAATATCATTCTCCACTCCCCAACACATATTTAACTTTCATGATCACTCCCTTGTTTTATAAAAAGCCAAATTTACCCTTATTTAATGGGTTTGTCTTTGTGTGTAGAAAAGTCAAAATTTATTGTTCAGAATCCGAGTACCTACTTCCAATGTATCTTATAATTAATGGTTATGTACTGAATACCTCGTGCCTTTGAAATTAATACTTAGCATAGAATATTCGGAAAATGGCCATGATAAACCGATCCATGAAAATGGTATCAGAGCCTAGGTCTATTAAGAACTTATAAGAAAATTTTGTTATAATGTAATTAACCTTTGGTGAGGAGATTTATCTCTAAAAATTTATCCGAACGAGTGTTCGAAATGTACTCATTTCAGGCGATATTTCCAAATATTGGAAACATACGAGATTGACCACAAAGAGAAAGTAGCATGTTGGGATAACCAATATGATGAAAGAAGACTCGCAGGAGTCGACAGGGAAACCTTGAGACAATGCGAGAAACAAATGACGTATCATCTGGGTTACCTTTAGGTGAATCAGATGCTGAAGGCGGATCTCCTATACTATAGGGATGCAACTCATGATTCCCATCAATAGATCCAACTGCAGCGAGGTATCCGATTCTTCTAAGAATCTTAGAGAAATCCAAAGGATGATAGAAGACATTGACCACCAGATCCAGGTAAAGATGAAGGAGGTGATTGAACATCAAAAAGAAACACGAGAAGTCATAATTGATGTTCAAAGACGAGTCAAGGGCCATGAAGTCAAACCAAGTACATCCGAATGAAGACGATGTATAACTTTCGGAACGAAACCCCTTTTACACCAAAAGAGGAAACCGACTGAGGTTATAAGACAATCGACTAAGGAAGAGAATATGATGGCAATAATCAAGGGAATTCTATTACAACCCAAGAAGTAATGGAAAGAATCAACATGAGAGATTTACACGACCTTATCAAATCCTTCACCGGATTAAGTATTGTGGATCTAAAAATGAACTCAGGAGATTCTTTGCCTTTAGTACCAAGAAGCGCTCCACCACAAACAAGTTTTAATCAAGGCGAAAGTACGGCTTCACACGAACCAGTACAAGACGCACCAATGCCACATGTCGGGGACTTCACCATAAAAGTAGATTCTACAGACATAGTAGGCACCAGGCAACGTTCCTGAAGGCCTAATATTCTTAACACGCCATACGGGAAGTCTAAACTTGATCCCATACATTCATATGGGTTAATGTTAAATCTGGACATTCCA
This sequence comes from Phtheirospermum japonicum, assembly GCA_014905375.1. NCBI lineage: Eukaryota > Viridiplantae > Streptophyta > Magnoliopsida > Lamiales > Orobanchaceae > Phtheirospermum > Phtheirospermum japonicum. Next base: position 1,843,534 of record BMAC01000047.1, on the reverse strand, counting down.
TATTTTAAGAATCGAGAGGTACTAATAGATGATTGGGCATCTACAATGCAAATTGCAGCTGGAACTCTTGGTCTAGATAAGGAAGGGCTCATTCTACTCTTTGAAATGAGCGTTGAAGGATACATAAAGATCGCATGGGTTTTAACAGAGAAAATATAAAGAGGTAATTTATAGCTGGGGAATCTTTAAAAGGAATCGTCGGTAATATGGCTAAATTATTCAAAATCCAATTTATCGGCAAACGATATTGTTTTACATGTAATTGTGATGTTTTTCCCATGTTTTTGGTTATGGTTTAGGGTCATTTTTAGTGGTTTTGAGTCGAGTTTAGTTAGGGTTTTAGGTTGTTTTCTTGTTTTTTATGTTTTGAGCATTATTTGCCCGATGTTGTAGGTGGCTCAAGGAATTGGATTTTCTCCAAGACGTACCGGCATATGCCTAGGTTTGAGTCAAGGCATTGAGGCCCAAAATCCATGCCGAAACGAGAAAACCGAGCCGAAGGTAGCCCGAATCGACTGAAAAGATCCCAATTGACTACTCGATCGACTGGTGGTCGATCGACTGACCATGGATCGACTGAAAGCTCCAAAATCGATGGCTCGTCAATAGCCAACTTCAAATCAGCAAGGCAGTCGATCGGCTGGCTGGCGATCGACTAAGCATGAGTCGATCGATTGCTCCGCGGAGGGTTTGGGTGTTTTGACGATTGCCCCTACAAACAACTATATAAGCCCACATCTTTCACCAACAAAGGCATCCACTCTCCTCCTAACTATTGCATGTGTTTGGGATTAATTCACTCTCTAGTTTTGAGATTTATTTTCTCTCTCTTGGTTTTAGATTTAATTTCAAGCTTTGCCTTGGGTTTGTAAGCCTAAGAATAATTCAAGTACTCCCTTGGATTTTAATTTGCTTTATAATTTCATTCAATTATTTGGATTCTATTTTCAATTAAAGTAAGTTTTCCTTTATTTTTTTCCCTGTTCTTCAATTTCATGCATGTTCTTCAATTTATGCTTTTTGCCTTAGCTCTTAGATTTCTTGTTAGTCTTGTGATTTGTCCATGGAATCTATATGAGTGACACATCTTGATCATAGATCGAGTCCTTGATTGTTTTTATTTTGAATATTTCATATGGTTTATTTTGAACTTTGTTTTCATGCATAGTTCTAAGTTGAATCCTAGATCTACTCTTTGTTTATTGTTATTTTCCGAAAAGATTTAGACTTTCATGTAAACTTTTCCCGCTCTTCACATTGGTATTTTCAATATTTGCTTATTTGCATTATTTATATTTTTATGATCATGCATGCATGGTTGTACTTTAGGTTATTTTAGTTGTACTTAGTGAAACTTTGATTTTACTTGCTTATTTTCATTATTTCTTTGCATTTTCAATTTGGGCATATGACCGAGGCATTCTACCAACTTCCATTTTTATTTTCTAGTTAGTTTATTTTCAGAGTTTCCATTTATTCTTGTTTTCATTTATGTTTCAAGCAAAAAGCCCCTTGATTCTTACATAGCAACCGAATTCCAATAATACCAAGCCAATGAACCTTTTATACCACTAAAAAATACAAAAAAAAAAATGGCGCCGTTGCGACTCGGCTTGGTGAAGGTTTTTGATCGATTATAGTTTCTTTGTATTTCTAGCTTTCTTTTATATTTGACACTTTTATTGAGTGTATGCAAGGTCGTCGAACCCTTGGAAATGACTTGGCTCCTTATATTTCAAATCCCGAGCATTTAAGGCATTTAAAACGTCCCCTTGATACTCATTTTGACATGGCAAATAATCTTTTGAATACCGGCCCATTTTCCAATTCCACCGGGAAATCTCCACGGGTTGATCCTCAAGGCTCTAATATTCCCGAGCCCGTTGTTCATATTGAGAAATCCCACCAAATAATAAACCCAAGCTTTCGACTCCCGTTCCCACGACTCCTCCCGATCATGCTTTAGGAATTCAAGGGAGTGGTCTTACCACTCATGGGCACGCCATGGGCCTACAACAAGGTACCGCACCCTTTCCTAACCATCCTAATGCTTTCATTTCCAATAATCATGGCAATATGGGTTACATTCCTAACATGGGAGGGCATGGTACTAAACATGTTGGGAATGAGATGTTTGGTACCGATTTTGGCAACATGAGAGGGCATGGTGCAAAACATGTTGCCAATGGAGGGAACGTCAACGGTCAACCCAACATGGGAAGGCATGGTGAAAACCATGTTGGGTATAGCGGATCTATGAATCCGAATATTCTGTATGGGGGCTATGGTGCTCCTCCACAATTTCCGAACATGCAAGGCCCGGTCCCCGGCCCGTATGGAGTTCCTCCCATGTACAACTTCAATTATACTTCGAACGTGAATTTGAATGGTAATGGTGATGGTACGGGTTATGGTGGTGCCGATACTAATGTTCACGATGACACTCCCGATGCCTATGTTTTGTTTGGGGGTATGATTCGAACGCCCTACATACCCCGCCCGTCCTCACTATGAAAGAAGTGAGCCAAGCCTTCGTGGGTCCACTATTTCATCTTGTATATCTCTTCCTCCCAAGGTAATGGCTATTGATATCCGTTCGCTTGATTTTGCTCGGCTTCCGATCTTTCATGGGTTTTCTAAAGAGGATCCTCTCCAATTCATCTGGTAATTTTTATGGCATGTCTCGAGTTTCCACCGCCCGAATATGATGAGATCGGAGCATCTTCCACTCCGGTGTTTCTCATATGCTCTTCAAGATAAAGCATTATCGTGGTTCATGGGTATTCCCCCCAACTCCATTCATACATGGGACAAGCTCTCGAACACTTTATTAGATCATTAATACTCCATGGAAAAGACGGCCGAGTTGAGGGTCAAGATAATTTCGTTACAAATGAAAAATGAGCCGTTTCACTCCGCTTGGATCGTTTCCAAGATCTTCTCAATAGTTGTCCACATCATCACATGCCGAAGGAGCTTTTAATTCAAACTTTTTATGAGGTGTTGGACCCACAGTTCCAATACATGGTGGACACATCGACGGAGGGTAATATGACGACTCATCCTCCCCAAGTGCTTCTCAAGGTTTTCACCACTCCAACCGAAAATTCTCAACAAAAGTCTTCTCGGGCGTTTTATTCTAATGCCAATGAAGTAAGTGAAGCTTCTTCTCCTAGAGAGCTTGAGTTGGAAAAGGAAGTAGCGGCTATGAAGGCTCAAATGGCTAAATTATCAAGCCCGGTCCCGGACCCCACGTGCGCATCGTGTGGAATGGTTGGTCATGATGCTACTTATTGTCTGTCGATCCCCTCTTTCTTTATGTCGATGCCTCAATCGAAGGAGGTATGTGGGGTTCAAGGGTATCAAGTGGGACCCGGTGTTTCTAAGATACCTTTTGCTCATCCTCCAAATCACACTCCTCCATATCATCCAAGCAATCGCATGCATCTGAATTTTGGTTACGCGAATCCAAATGCGGGCCCATCTTGTCTGTCCATTCCGATAAATGCTCCTAATCCACCTTCCTATCCAACCCTCATGGATATTATGCAATAATTGCAATCTTTTTCCATTACGGTGGCGTCGCTCAATGCTCGGTTTGATGCTAGGTTCAATGCTCTTGAGGCCACAACGAATGGATTGAACACTGGAATGGGGCAATTAGCAAGTGATGTGAATATGCTAAAACAAGCTCACAAGAAAGGCAAATTTCCAAGTCAACCGTCACATGCTTACGCGGTCATGACCCTTCGAAGTGGTATTGTGGTTGACAATAAAGTTACTCCGCCATCTGAGGAGGAGGTGATTTCCATGCCCAATGTTCTTATTCCTTCCGAATCTACTCCCATGAGTCCCGTTTTGACAAAAGAACTTCCCGATGGCTTACAAAAGTCTTCAAATTCTTATAAGCCACCAAATTCTAGGCCCCCTATGCCTTATCTCTCCCGACTTCAAAATACCAAGAAGGATGAACATTTTCAATAGCTCTATGATCTTTTATCAAATGTGAACATCACTCTTCCTTTGTTACATGGCATCCGGGATATGCCCGCTTACTCCAAGTTCTTCAAAGATCTTTCCTCCAAAAAGCTTGAGAGCGCTTTACATGAGAGAGTTTATCTATCTAAAGAAGCAAGTGTGATTTATGATCCTTCTCTCTTGACTCTTAAGAAAGCGGACCCCGACTCCTTTTGTATTGACATTACACTCGGGAATGGAAGTTCAAGAATGGCATGCTAGATTCCGGGGCGGGTATTATTGTAATGCCTTCTTCGATCTATGAGCAATTAGAACTTGCTCCTTTAGAGAGACGCATATTTGCCTACAATTGGCCGATCGGTAAATTTGATACCCAAAGGGGATGATTAAGGATGTTCTTGTCTAAGTTGGGAAGATTGTGGTGCCGGTCCATTTCGTGGTCTTGGATGTGGGCATGGTGACGAATGATAGCGCTAAACACACGATTTTGATAGGCCGCCCATTTATGGCTACAACTCAATGCTTAATAGATGTTGGAAATAAGAATCTCACCCTTTCCGTAGCGGGTGAATCAGTCACATTCTCTATGTCCAACTTACCATCGATTCCATCAAGCGTTTTTCATGCGGATTGTTTACATGTTGATGAGATCCAAGAGTTGGTCGAACTAGTGCATATGGAGGAGACCATGAGCGACTGTAGTAACGATTGTTGTGAGTATGATACGCAAGTCATGGATTCAATGGTTTTTCAATGTGCTAAAGATTTTAGTGCGAGCGATTGTGTACGTGTCATTGAGAGCAACGACAAGATTTTGGTGGGGGATGTGGAAATTGTCGTTGAGAAGCTTGAAGATTGTTTTGACGGGATCGGCAAATTATTTGAATTAGCCCCCGACGAGGTTGAGAGAAGGCACAAGCCCAAGCTTAAGCCTCTCCCATATCTCAAGTATGTTTATTTAGAAAAAGGGGAAATCAAACCGTTCATTATCTTTGTTAATTTAAATCATGAAGAAGAGGAGAGGTTGATCAAAGTGATTAAAGCTCATAAAGGAAATATTGGGTGGAGTCTTGGAGATATTAAGGGAATTAGCCCTTCAACGTGCATGCATAAAATTGTCTTGGAGGATGACGCCAAATCCTCTTCAGGATTCCAAAGGCGGTTGAATCTGAATCTTAAAGAGATCGTGAAGGCCGGAATATTAAAGTTGTTGGAGGAGGGCTTGATCTTCGCAATTGCCGAGAGTGAATGGGTGAGTCCCGTTCACATGGTGCCTAAAAAGAGCGGCATAACCTTGGTTGAAAATGAGAAAGGATAATTGTTGGCCACAAGGGCTACGACGGGATGGATGATGTGTATCGACTTTAGGAAATTAAACGCGGCCACTAAGAAAGATCATTTCCCCCTCCCATTTATCAAAAAAATATTGGACAAGCTAGCCGACAATCATTCCTATTGCTTCCTAGATGGATTTTCAGGTTACTACCAAATTGCAATCGCACCCGAAGATCAAGCCAAGACAACTTTCACTTGCCCGTTTGGGATGTTTTCTTTTCGACCGATGCCATTTGGGCTATGCAATACCCCGAGAACGTTCCAAGGATGTATGCTCTAAATAATCTTGGACATGATTGATAAATTTCTTGAAGTCTTCATGGATGACTTTTCCATTTATGGGGACTCATTTGACGATTGCTTGAAGAATCTTGAAGAAGTGTTAGCCCGATGTGAAGAGACAAGCTTGACCTTGAGTTAGGAAAAGAGCCATTTCATGGTTCAGAGTGGCCTAGTTTATGGGCATGTGATCTCAAAATGAGGAATTGAGTTGGACAATGCCAAAGTTGAAGTTATCGAAAAGATACCCCCTACCCTTAATGTGAAAGACGTGAGGAGTTTCCTTGGGCATGCCGGATTTTATCGTCAATTTATAAAATACTTCTCAAAAATTGCTCGCCCTTTGTGCCGATTATTATGTAATGATGTCCCTTTCGAATTTAACGAAGTTTATGAGGACGCTTTCTTGGCAATTATTGTAGTAGCTCCCGATTGGAGTTTGCCCTTTGAAATTATGTGAGATGCCTCGAATGAAGTGGTGGGGGCCATCCTTGGTCAACGAGTTGACAAATTGTTGAGGGTGGTGCACTATGTGAGTTTGATGCTCAATCATGCCCAAAAGAATTACACGACAACCCGAAAGAGAGCTCTTGGTCGTGGTCTTTGCTCTTGAGAAGTTTTGATCTTATATTATTGGATCCCGAGTCATTATCCATAGTGATCATGCCGCCTTGAGCTTTTTGTTCTCCAAGACCCAAGCTAAACCTCGCCTCATCCGTTAGATCCTCTTGATCTAAGAGCTCGATATTGAAATCAAAGATCGTAAGGGTTTCGAGAATGCGGTGGTCGACCACCTTTCAAGGATGGTCACGCATTGTGGGGAGGGGATAACTATAGGACAAAACTCGCCTCATGAAAACTTGTTCGAAGTTGCCCAAGCACCATGGTATGCCGATTATGCAAACTACTTGTCAAATGGTGACCTACGTCCGGATATGAGTTGGCAAGAGAAGAAGCATTTCCTTGCTAAGGGCCAAAGCTTATATTGGGATGATCCCTTCATGTATAAAGTGGGAAAGGACATGATGATTAGAAGATATGTCCCCGAGGAAGAAATACAAGATCTCTTAACTTTTTGTCACGATCACCAAATCGGGGGCCACTTTGAAGGGAGAAAGACGGACCTTAAGATTTTGAGTGCGGGTTTTTATTGGCCGTCGCTACATTACGACGTGCAAGTTCATGAAACATGCGACAAATGCCAACGGACGGGGAGTATCTCAAAGAGGAATGGAATGCCCTTGGTGGGAAATTTAGTGGTCGAGATATTTGACATTTGGGGGATTGATTTTATGGTGTCATTTCCCAAGTCGGTGGATAGATGCGAGTATATTCTTGTGAGGGTCGATTATGTGTCGAAATGGGTTGAAACTATCCCCACAACAAACAATAATGCCAAAGTGGTGGTTAAGTTCGTAAGAGAGAATATTTGTGCTCGTTTCGCCTTCCCGAGAGTGATTATAAGTGTTGGAGGTATCCATTCTTGCAATAAGCTATTCGAGAATCTCGTGAAAATCTATGGAATCAAGCACAAGATAGTTACACCATATTACCCCCAAACATCGGGTCAAGATGAGATGAGTAACAAGCAAGTGAAGAGCGTGCTTGAGAAAACGGTGCAACCTAATCGAAAGGATTGGTTGAGGAAGTTGAGCGATGCCTTGTGGGCCCTTCGGACGACCTACAAAATGGTTCTAGTCACGAGCTCTTATCGTTTGATTTTTGGCAAATCTTGCCACTTACCCGTTGAAATTGAGCATAAAGCGTTTTGGGCAGTGAAGGCCGCGAATATGAATTTAAAAGAGGCCGGGCTTGAAAGGATGTTGCAAGTGTAGGAGTTGGATGAGCTTTGGAATGATCAATATGACAATGCTCGCATCTATAAGGAGAGAATGAAGAGAATTCATGACGAGAGGTTAGTGCCGAAAGAGTTTGAAGTTGGTATGCCAGTATTGCTCTACAATTCCTGTTTGACCCTACATCCCGCCAAGTTGAAGTCCAAATGGATGGGGCCCTATACGATTTTGAGTGGGGCAGTAACTTTAATCGACCCTAAGACTCAAGAACGATTCCAAGTCAATGGACATCGGATCAAGCCCTATCGTCACTGCTTTCTCTTGCTGCCCGACAAGGAAGTGCTAACTTTAGTGGAACCTCCCATCTCAAGCTAGTGATGTAAAACAAGCGCTTCTAGGGCGGCAACCAATGTTCATTTTCTTTCTTTCTTTCTTATAATATAAAAATCCAAAAACATTTGAATAATTAAAAAAGATTGTGTTGTCTTTTTGGTTCTTTTGAACCTTTTGTTTTGATTCATGTACATATTTCTTGTGTTTTTGACTTTGTGTGATTTTCTGTTTTAGTGTTTTGCTTTCTGACTACAACCTTGACCGAATTGATGAGCTAGTAGCGTTCATGGAGCCGGGAGACACAAGCCATGCTCGGTGTTTGCTTGGATTGCTTAGATACTTAAAAAGACCCCACCGAGCTCAACCCAAACTCCCTCAATTTAGGAAGCTTCTATTTCACCCTCCTTTTACTTGTTTTTCATTAAAAAACAATGAGGGCATTGCATGGTTTAAGTGTTAGGTGGGTAGGTGGTTAAGGTCCGGGTGTTACAAGCATGATTTGTCTTTCTTAACTTGAGCCTTGGCGAAGTGACACTCACTAATTACGCTATTATATGGTTGAGTCATTTTTGTATTTTTATTACATTTTTGATCAATCACCATATGCTTGGAAGTTTGAATAGTTTACTTTTCGGGTTTTTGCATGTTTATGCCCTCTTGTGTAAGGAGTTGAATTTTTGTGCTTTGTCCAAAACCCGCCTATATATATGATCAACATTCACTCCTGAAAAGATTGCAAAGTTCTAAAAGCTCTTTTGATTTTATTTCCAAAACCCGTTACAAACTAGTGAGTAGCCTTGTGTGAATTATCGGTTTTGCTTGTATTTTTATGGGAATTGCATTGAGGTGGCTTGATTTTGATTGTACATGATTGAGTTTGGAAATGACCTCGAGGCATATATACCACCCTTATTCCGGCCATATCCAGATATATAAGCTACTTAAAAATCCAAAATGAGCCCCCTTGAGCCTATGCCCCATTTCTTGTTATCCGATCTCGATTTTAGCTCTTATATCTCCAGAAATTGTGAGGTAAGAGAGTATTTTGTTAGTTGGCTAGAAATGTGAGGAAATCAATTGTGGGTTTCGGGTTTTGAGTTGCTTACAAAAAAAAAGAGAATAAATCTCCAACACAAATCACAAAAGGTGATAAAGCGTGCGTTCGAGCAAAAAGCCTAATCCAAAAAGGCTAAGTTTAATAAAAAGAAGCGAATTCAAAAAGTTCTAAGTGTCGTGAAATAAAACTCGGGAAAGAGTGTGTACGAACGAAAGTTTCGATTGAGAGTTTGGTAAATTGAGAAGGGTGAAGCGATCATAAGCTTTGGGTTTTAGAAATTAGGGTTTCGTGTGTTATTGATCACATTTGATCCTGAGTTAGCCACTATATCCAAATATTCCATACCTTACCAAAGAGCCAACATTACAACCCGAAATAAAGACCTCTTTCGATTCTTGTTTGGTCATGTACAATAGGCGATTTTGAGTTTTCGATTTGCGAAATCTTGACGAGGTGTGTATACACGTCCCATATAACAAACACTTGAGCGATTTGAGAGAACACCCTCAAAATTCCATTTGAGAGGAAGTCATCGATTTCGTTTTCATTTGAGAAAGAGTAATACTAGCAATGCTTAGCGATAACGAGTTTATGTTTATACATTCATCATATTAATAAGGATAAGAACAAGGATTTTTCTTTTAACATAATGTTCATTGTATGTACATTCTCGATTCTTTTAGTTGTTCAAGGACGAAAAAACCGATAAGTGTAGGTTGGTTGTTTTGCATGTAATTGTGGTATTTTTCCCATATTTTTGGTTAGGGTTTAGTGTTGTTTTTAGTGGTTTTGAGTCGAGTTTCATTAGGGTTTTAGATTGTTTTTTTTTTTTTTTATGTTTTTATTTATCCGATGCTGGTGATGTTTGTACGATTCTTGGGTTTTTTGAGATCAAAATTCTTATGTTGTAGGTGGCTCAAGGAATTGGATTTGCTACAAGATGTGATGGCATACGCCTAGGTTCGAGTCAAGGCATTGAGGCCCAAAATCCGTGCTGAAATAAGAAAACCGAGCTGAAGGTAGCCTTGATCGACCGAAAAGCTCCCAATCGACTGGTGCTCGATCGATTGAAAGCTCCAGAACCGACTGCTCGGCAGTAGCCAACTTCAAATCAGCAAGGCAGTCGATCGACTAAGCCTGCAGTCGATCGACTGCTCCGCGGAGGGTTTGGGTGTTTTGATGATTTTTCCCCTAGAAACAACTATATAAGGCCACATCTTTCACCAACAAAGGCATTCACTCTCCTCTCAACTCTTGCATGTGTTTGGGATTCATTAACTCTCTAGTTTTGAGATTTATTTTCTCTCTCTTAGGTTTTAGATTTAATTTCAAGCTTTGCCTTGGGTTTGTAAGCCTAAGAAGAACTCAAGTACTCCCTTGGATTTTAATTTGCTTTGTAATTTCATTCAAGTATTTGGATTCTATTTTCAATTCAAGTAAGTTTTCCTTTATTTTCTTCCTTGTTCTTTAATTTCATGCATGTTCTTCAATTTATGCTTTTTGCCTTAGCTCTTAGATTTCTTGTTAGATCTTCTGATTGTCCATGGAATCTAGATGAGTGACACATCTAGATCATAGATCGAGTCCTTGATCGTTTTTATTTTGAGTATTTCATATGCTTTATTTTGAATTTTGTTTTCATGCATAGTTCTAAGTTGAATCCAAGATATACTCTTTGTTTCTTGTTATTTTCCGAAAAGATTTAAACTTTCACGTCAAGTTTTCTCGCTCTTTACATTTGTGTGTTAAATTTTTGCTAATTTTCATTATTTAGATTTTTAAGATCATGCATGCTTGGTTGTATTTTAGGTTGTTTTAGTTGTACTTAGTGAAACTTTGCTTTTACTTGCTTATTTTCATTATTGCTTTGCACTTTCAATTTGGGCATACGACCGAGGCATTCTACCAACATGAATTTACATTTCCTAGTTAGTTTATTTTCATAATTTCCATTTATTCTTGTTTTCATTTATGTTTAAAGTTAAAAGCCCCTTGATTCTTACATAGCAATCGAATTTTGATAGTTCCGAGAAGGAAGGGTTCATTCTACTCCTTGAAATGAGCCTTGAAGGATCCGTAAAGATCGCATGGGATTTAACAAGAGTAGATATAAAGAGAGAAGTTTCATCTGGAGAATCATTAAAAGGGATCGTCGATAATATGGCTAAATTATTCAAAATCTAATTTATCGGCACATGATATTTCGAGGGAATGGAAGAGGAAAAATAGAAAAAATACGGAAAAGCCCTCTATTACCTCGAGTTACAAGATATTTGTCATGTGGACAAATATATCACACTATTCACTGAATATCGATGGAAATCCAAGGTGAATGATGGAGATGCGGCTCAACTTTTTGCTGCAAAAATACCAAGTCCGTGGAGAGAAATGTTGATACAAGAGTACAAGCCAGCGACCGACATGGATACGATTGCTAGAAGGATGTCTTTTCTAAGAACCAAGTTAGCAGAGTGGTGCCACTAGGCACCACTTCACAAAAATTACAAGATACTAAGAGTAATTAATAAATCAGTTCCTCTATGTTGTGCCGAGAATGACATTCCAACAGTAGTGGGAGGTAAACCACAGAGACATAAGTGGAAGAAAGAAAAATTTCACCCTTACGCTCGAAGTAACAAGAAAAGGTTAGAAAGAAAAATTTCACCCTTACGCTCGAAGTAACAAGAAAAGGTTTCCATGGGAACCAAGAAGATTCTGGTCAAAACAGAAGGCCAATAACTATAAATCAGGACAAAGGACGAGGCCAAGTCAAAGCCGAGGCTCGTTCTCAAACCAAGGAAGCACCAGTAGGACGCAAACAAAGAGAAATTTCAGGCGAGATCACACAAGAGCTAATGAAAGTTGTAAGGATTGCAAATATTGGACGTGCGGAGTCAAGGGGCATATTTCTATTGATTACCCTGAGAATCAAAGAAGAGGCGTTAGACAGTTCGAGACAACTCAAGAGTTCGAAGAAGCTGTCTATTACAAAAATCTGGTACAGGTGTATCAATTTGAGGATATACCCTCAGATGAAAGCACCTATGAGGAAGAGATTTATTCTAAAGATGGAAGTGAATCATATTAAGAATCAGAGTGAAGAAGAATTTCTTCAACAAGTGGTAAGGGAGGATATGTCAGGATTCCTCTCACATACAACATTTTCTCATAAGACGTATGAGAATAATGAAAGAAGATCCAAATCTCCAAATGTATGAAGGATTTACAATAGGACCAATGGAAAAGGCGATGAATAAGTTGGGTTTAAGAAATTGAAAACAACAAATTATCCTTAGAGTTTCCATGGGAGAATTCATGATACCAACGAAATATATGGGAAACCAGATCAAGATGCAACTAATCCCTTACCGAGAAATCCAGGAGATTAAAAGTACACTTAGGAGAGAAATGACATGTACACTTTCGTGGATCCATATTGGAGCCATTCGAGTAATCATAAAATCAACTTTTAAAGAAGGAGTTGATTCGCCACTACCTCTTTTCGATAAAAGAATCTCAAATCTCAAAGATTCTTATCTGGGAGCAATCACTGGAAACTTATATGCAGGAAAACTAGCATTCAATGTCTACCCGAGAATTTCATATAATTTCACAGATCGAGATTTCAGTAGAGTTCTCACCCTTCATCAAGATTTCAAGAGACCAGACCTGACGGAGGGAAACAGAACCTACTCAATCACGTACAAGATTTCCTATGCACTCTAAAATACTCATCATTCGGAAGTATTCCTGAGAAAAGTGTTCATAGAAATACCAAGGATCTTTGAAGACGTAGCGAAGGCAGTCTTACCAGAGATCATGCAATCTCCAACAATAAGAGAGATTGATATGAGAATTCAAGATCGGCCAGTTCTTAATAAAAGTAAGAGTCTCGTGATCGAACCAAGGAGAATGTCATTCCAACAAGACAAAATGATCAGTGGACCTCAATGGGAAGGTCCAAGAATTAGCCAAAGCACTCGAGCTCCAGAAGTATTCAAGATTAATGGAGAGTTGAAGTGCCCATATGGATGGAGAGGTGTAGAAGTAATATTCGACATCACTCAAAAGAATAACATCTTCCCTTATGATTCATTGTATCACTGCAACAACCATCCCTGGGAAGATATCAAGGAGTCATCAAGATTAGAGATATTAAAGCAATCATTGAAGGAAGTGTTGGAAGAATCCCAAAGCAACTAACTCTAAGGATAGAGTTTCTCGAGGATTATAAATCTCGAGAAAGACTCAAAGATGGAATGGAGTTTATAGTGGGCAAAAAAAAATACAGTATTAAATGAGCACCAGCCTATTCTCCATATACATTCCCGTTGGAGAGATATATTCAAGATATCGTGCGGAATACTTCGCAGCCTACATTGATTTAGGTGCAGGAATCTGCACGGCTAAACCGCAAGTCTTCCCCAAAGAAATGGAAGACCAGTAGTGGGAAGAGATTTATCTAAAAGTATCATAGTCCTTAAAGAAGGTATCAAACAAGAGGAAATGATGATGGGAGGAGCAAACGGTACTCCGTGGTACAAAGTTAAAACTCCACCAATATATTTCCATTACACAGGAGCGAATATTCTGTTAGGAAATAATTTACTACAGATATTTTAAAGATTAACACAAGAAAACGAGACTAGAACACATATTTTCATAACCCCTTGTGATCAAAAGATTATAGTCCACCGATTAAGAGAGGCATTCCACAGAAATATGCTAATCAATTTTCGCAGCAAGTGTGGTGATGAAGGAAAACTTCGACACCCAAAAATGAAAGATCGAAGAAGGTATGGAGAAGAAATTCTCCAACTACGAAACGAAAGCCTAGGTAGCCAAAAGAAAGAGAAGATTAAATCACAAACGATTGAACTTCTCAAAGCCACCGTACACACGAGTGCACAACCAGATGATTAACACATATTTATCCTTATTTCTAATAGTATTTTAGTTAGTTTTTCTTATTGTTTTTGGTATTAGTTGGATAGTTTAAGCGTAATTCTGTAATTTTATACTTCTAGCTTATTTTACCGTATTTTTATCGTAATGAGTAAGAATAGGTGATTATTCATTGTTTTTCACCTTACAGTTAAGCAACCGAAAGAGTCCAGCACGTAAAGATGAAGTATGATGATCGAGAGGCAAGGATCAAGCTTTCTGGTGAAAGAGTAACAGAAAAATCGAGAAAATAAGAGGTGCAGTGAAACCGCGTCGGTCGACACTATCCATGCCCGCATCGGTCGATGATATGTCAATGCCAAGCCAATGTAACTCTCTGAAGCGTCGATCCAAGAGTGCGTCGGTCGACGCTCAAGACGACGCAACTTTCTGAAGAGTCGATCCTAGGTGCGTCGATCGACGCCCGTGCCTAGTCGATGCGAGCGCACCAAACGCGTCGACGCCAAGCCACAGCTCGTGTCGGTCGATGCGACGTCGACGTGATGGCCCTGAATTGAATTTTTAGGGTTTCTTATGCTTAAGGACAAAGGAAAACTATAAATTGTTGGAATAAGGTGACCAACAAGCCAACTTGTGGCTGTGGTCTGACTATTCTCTAGTAATACAATCGTTTTTATTCGTAATAATATCTTTTATACCTATTGGCATTCCATATCTTTTGTCCCATGCTAGTTGCATAGGTATGGTCCTGATGAAGTTACTTTATTACGGTGGATTGGTCTAGCAGAACCGTGAGATATCTAGCACGTAATGTAACTCATC
>BMAC01000047.1:1803470-1815084 GCA_014905375.1 Phtheirospermum japonicum | reverse complement strand
TATGATGCATTGAAAAGATTTTAATTAGTAATTAAAAGTAGCAGATATAGGAAAACTCTACGGTGCCTTTAAAGGTACCATACCTCCACCCCCTCCTGCATTTACAACCATAGACCTCTTAATCTAAAAAGCCTAAAATTGATCTAATGGTTGTAAATGCACCCCACTAACTGAGGAATGGTACCGTGAAGGCACCATAGAAGTTCCCGATAATATATATTATGTGTATCAATTCATTATATTGAAATTAGATAAAGAGATTGGGAATATATTTAATATTTATTTTCTAGGCGCAATAATTTTATTATTATTATTATTATTATTATTATTTACTTTATCTTTCTTGTTTTCCTTTTTTCTTTTTTTGCATAACAACAGTCTCTCATATATATCTTAATTTTATTTTAAATTAATTATATTAGGATTAGATAAAGAAATTTAAGTTTATAATTTTTATATTTATTTTTCTTTTGTAATAATTTTATATAACTCGTATTTTTCTTAAATAAATATTTAAAAATATAAAAATAAAATGACTTCAGATTTTATTAAAAATAAGAATTAATTTAACTTATATAGATTTTCTAATTAGATATAACCAATTTATATTTTTTATATTAGAAAAATAAAATTAAGATATTGAATTACACAAACTATGTTAAAGAAAATATTAAATTAGTTAATATGTAATAAAATATAAATGTTGAATTATGAAAATATAATATTAGGAAAATATTAAATTAGTTAAAATATAATAAAAAGAAAAATACTAAATTAGGTAAATTTTAGGCTCGGATGACACCGAAACGCCATAATTTTTTCCAAAACTAACGAAGCGTGGGAAATAGACACATAGGATAAGAGGATTTTATATTAATATATAGGGGACATCTTTCTTTTATTCAATTTTCCCTTATTTATTTTTTATTTTTTTTATTATATTTGGTCTAATTCAACATTTTTCTTTTACTTAATTCAATATTTCTCTTTTATTCCTCTAATATAAAAATAAAATATTCATATATAAATAAAAAAATTAAATTAGTTTTTTAAATTAAAAAARAAATTACATATGARATATTATTAATTARAAATAATAATTATAATAAGTTTAATTATACACAATTGGAATGATGATTGGGCTTAGTGGACTAGAATAGAAATAATTCAATTGGACTCATAATATACTCAATGTCTTATGGGGGTTGAAATAAAGAAAAATAGTATAATGGACTTAAATACTTAAGTTATAATAATAACTTTAATTATAGTTTAAGAAAATAAAATAATATAGTTAATTGAAAATAGAAAATATATAATATAAAAATAAAATAAAATATATTAATATAAAAATAAAATAAAAACATATAATATGTAATTGGACTGGACTAAGGTTCTTATAAAATTGAGGGCTGGATTTGGGGTATTTATGAAGTTGAGGGCTGGGTTTGAGGTATTTGGATAAATTATGGGCCAAAATAAATCAATCTTAAAGTTCGTGTGGTAAATTCATAATTTACTGAAAGGGCTGGGGTATAAAAGGGAGACTTTCAGCCTTGATTTTGCGAAACCCTCATTTTTTCATTTCTCTCCTCCCGTTCGTTTAATCGGCCGAAAAACACCCTCCTCCATTCCGATCCTTCACGGCAGCGACAATGGTGGCGGCGACCGGTGACATGGCTACTGAACGTAGCAGCATTGGTGGTGGTGGCGTAGCTTGTRTGGAATCAACGGCGGCATGGCTTGAAACAGCAGCGACTAACGACGATTTGTCGGTGGCTTCGATTGGGCAGCATGGCAATCTCAATGTCGGATTTTGGCCGTGAGTTTGGGGTTGGCTGAGATGGTGGCTTCGGTGACTGCCAGATTGTACGATAGTTGGCGATGGTGGTTTTGGCCGAGATGGGCGGCTTTCATGGCTGTCGTTGTGGGGCTTAAATTGGAGATGGCTTTTCGGTGATTGTTAGGCTATTCTGGGCTTCGACTGACTGGATGCTGGCAATTGTTACTCGGGCGTGACAGGTGGCGGTAGTCGTGAAAACGGGCTGAAATGTTGTCACTGTCATGTAATGATTGCATTAGCATAAAAGTATATTTCAGGTTTATTTAAATCAAGTTTCGTTTTGAGCATTCAAAGGTATATACGATGTCAATTTTCGTCTGCAAACTTGAAGAAATGTTTGATTTTGTAGGCCTCCCTTAATCTCTGTACTGTGTATATCATAATTAAAGTTTGTCTTCCTCATCAAGGAAAAATTAACTTTTTTGGCATTCCGAAATTAAGGCCATGATCCTGTTATAATCATTACACCTTTACTAGCTGTTATCAAAATCTTTCTTTGGTCCCAACATATTTATTTATAGCTGTTCACAGTGTCTCATTGTTTACTGGAATTCAAAAATACCGTTCTCGTTTTTGTTTTTTCATTATAGTATTTTTTGTTTTTTTCACATTTCATTTTTCAGTTTGTGTTAATTTTGCTTTTCCTGAAAATTACATTTCTGATCACAAGTAGCTAGGAAATGTTTAAATCTTATTTGGGTGGCCAAATTCAGTTCTGAAAAAGGCAGCATAGCGAATTTTATGAATTGGTGATTATTACAAGTATTATGAGTTTTATGCATTGATTTTTAGTATAATCACTTATATTGAAATTGAGGACTAATAACCTGTGGCTGTCTGAGGGGCTATTTCTTGTAGATTGCAATTTCCAGCATATAGCTGTAGAAAAGCGCATACAACACATATGTTTTTATTAGATTTAATAATTCTCCATCGGATTTTATCCCTTTCTCGTAGATTTAGGTTTCGCAATTTCTGTTTATTTTCCACAGGGTTTAGGATCAGACGAATGAGTTTTTAGGGATAGCGCAGAGAGTAAGAAAGTCTGTTTCCGTGCAGAATGGGCCGAGCAGCAGCGGATCCAATCAAGAAGAGCCGCCTCGGTCAACGGCGGTGATGCAATCAGAGTTCAATCGGAGGTCGTCGAAGATTGGCCTTGGAATTCATCATACGTCGCAGAAATTAGCTAAGCTGGCAAAACGTGAATTTGTAATTATATGTTGTTTGGCCATAATTTGGAGTGACTGCTGCTTTGTTAGTTATTGTGCTGATCAGGTCTATATTTCATAGGGGCTCAACTGTTATGGTGGGGTTTGTTATAGTCTCACTTAATTGTATGTAGCTAAATATGCAGATTGGCTGTCGAACGAGAGAAATGTTAATTTGCCCATGATTCCTGAATCTTATGCTGTTCTGTGGTTAAAAAGTATTGTCTTCTTGGATTGTTGTGTTCTTTTGGACAGAAAAAAAAACCTTGGGCTGTCTGAGAACACATTGCAATTTCATGGTAACCTGTTTTTGATTTTCAACTTTAATTTCATCCATATTTTAATTTTACAAAAATTTTAGTCTAATCCCGCTTGCTGTGATGATGGTATTTAATCCTATTTTTCAATCTAATATTATTATGTGTGGTGTGTATATATATATAAATTGCTTATGGTATGCTTTATATCTCCGACACCTTATCTTGGAGAAGTACTAGATGCTAGGGGTGCTTATCCAGGAAGCTCGATGTATTCTCCATATGGGTGAGCTACATTCTATGATATTGTATTTGTATGGTGTTTTAGTAAAATATTGTTATTTGTATGGTACTCGCATAATCAATACCCTTGGTCATTTTAGTGAGTCGCATGAAAAATATCCTTACTCCAACCATAAAAATTCTGCTTTAATGAAAAATACTGCTTATCTCTTGTTGATCATTATTAAGTATGATTGRATTAGCATTATTTTGCTTTTTATATATTGGATTTTTGACTTGAGTTGTTGGACTTTGCAGCTARCCATCAGCAAAACACATGATTGTGGCATTTTCTTGCCTCACTATGTAAAGCTTTTTCTTGAGGAAGTTCCGTTTTCTTTAGTATTTACCAGCTTGCATTCTCTTCCAAATTTGTAAGTTTGTTTCTTTCTACATGAAGCTTGCGAACTACTATTTTTTACCTTATTGATCAATATAATGATGATATTTCTCGATTAGTCCTTTAAGTACTATTTGAAAAAATGGAATAAAACATTTTAGTTATGCTAAGAAAAATAGGCCACGTTCTTGTCATGACCAACAAAACTGGGAATCGTTATGTGACCATTTTAATTCAGRCGAATTCAAGGTAATATCTCTCAAAACAAATACTTTTGTTTATATAGTATGATATATATCATTAGTATGTTTCTGCCATGAGAATATTATTATTTTTGTTTTTGCAGAATCAAAGTAAGGCTAATACCAAAAATCAGAAAAAACTGCTAGCTGCCGAACTCCTTTCACTATTTTTCAAAATGAATTTGTAAGCTTTACCAAGATTTTTACAACAAAATTTTGAGATATATCAGCGGTTGGTTAGTAAAATCAAAATGTAGTAAAATTTGTTGCAATATAAAGGGAAAATCTTTGACAATGATATATAACTTAAATCCACTTAATTGTAACGAAATGAAGATTTTAGTATTAAGTTTATTCCTTTTTGGTGCAATTTTTATATTTGTATTCTGATTCTGATTTTGTTTTATTTTTGCTTTTGAATGCCGATTTGTCTGAGAAGGCCGACAATGAATGTGATATTATTGAGCTTTACAAGCGCACGCATTATGCCGTGAAAGGTGGTTGGTCAAGTGATGAGGCTGGAGAAAACTGGGTAACTAACTAACTAACACATGCTTTTTATAATCCAACTTCGTTAATGATCATGTTATTATTATTATTATACTTACATCGATGTGTTTTTAAGATGAGATGATAGCAAGGAAAGAAAAATATGCCGAAGAAGGGATTGAGAAGACTGAATAAGAGATAGCAACTGAAGTTCTTGGCCGTGCATCTGGTTATATCAAAGGTGTTGGTTATGGACCGAAACATCCAGAAAAACGCAGCACATGGCCTGATTCGAACACCCAACTCCTGCATAAGGAACTGGTAGAAACTCAAGAAAAGCTACAGAATTCGGAAGGTCAAGTGACGAAACTCAAGAATGAAGTCGATGATTTGAAAAATCAACTGACTCAGCAAGGCGAGTGCATCAACAAGTTTATGGCCTTCATGAGAGTAAATGAGTCTGCTTCGGGTTGGAATAATGCCTGATCAATTATATTCCAAGTAAGTCGAAATTTCCAATTTCAATTTTGTGAACGTTGTATAGTATTTTTTTGATGATTTGATTATAAACTAATTTAGAATTATAAATTTGAAATCTGCATGTATTCTGATCCCACTTTTGTTTTTATTTGGCAATGTTGACAAGTGGAACAAGTCAGGCTCAAGTCTTACTATATGAAATAACTCTTTTGGTTTAGTTTACGCTTTTAGGTCCTTATTTTGAATATTCAAGTACATTGATTTTAGATGTCTAATTTGGTATGTGTTCTGAATATTTCAAAGTAATATTTTGGCTAGTTTTTAGTGTTTTGGTATATGTTCAAAATTGTTGTAGAAATGTTTTAGAATATTCTTATCATTTCTATTGTAATGATAAATGTTTCTTTTCTTTCATTTTCATCTTATGATATTTTCCCTTACAAGAATAATGACAAATTAATGCACATATTCAGGACATTTTATGTCGTCGTGAAATTAAATAATCAAATCGTGTTCACTCAATTATTACAACTTTAAGCGTCACATAAGTATTTCAAATTTATCACTTTAATAAATCACGACAATTTGTTTCATCACATAATAGTTTGAACTTGTCACTTAAACTAAATCATTTTTGATTATTGGCTCGTCACCATATAAACTCATCTAATGACAATGGATTTTATCACCATATGTACCCCTTAAATCATCATCGAACATATATTTTTTATGATGATAATAAAATTCGTCATATATTCCTAATTTTTTCGTGATAAATAATTTCGTCATCTTTAATAGTAAATGGTGACACAATGGTTTGTCATTGTAAGTATAGATGTTCAGTGACGGTCAGTATTGCGTCACTATAAAACAGATCTATCGTGACGAATTACATTATATTTGGAAATTATTTAATACATATTATGACAATATGAGCGCCATAATAACTTAATAAAAATTGTCACTGTAGTTATGTTTGTCACGGAAAGTCAAATGTTTTGATGACAAATTAAGTGTTCGTCATTGAAAATGTTAACATATGGTGACAAAACCGATCTTTTGATGACAATTTTTCAAACACTTACGTGACGAATTCTGCGTCACTAAATAGTATCATCTATGATGACAATTTACATCAGCGTCATCAAAACCGAGCATTTAGTGACGCGCTTGAAAAAATTGTCACTTTCACCAATGGTGACAGCAATACTATGACAACCGCAGTGACGCTCAATTTTCGTCACCGTTTCTCTTCAGTGACGAGAAAATAGACTTTTAGTGATGAAACGTATCGTCATCGAACATCAAATTTCTTGTAGTGACTGCATCTTATATTCCCATATATGTGGAAATGCAAGTAGCATAGATAAGTCAGGCAACTGAAGGTTGTTGATTAACTCTCTTCAATATCAAATATGTTGGCCATGTCATGAAAGTCATAGAGAATGAGAATTTCAAAAATATGCAACACTATTAGATAACAAAAAAACTCATTGTGAGCTATGACCAATTTGGCACTAATTGAATCGCATATTTAAGGAGCATGTGATGATGCATGTTGGATAAGTAACTCACTGGAGGCTATTCAAATAAAGATCTTCAATAAAAACTTATACTTCACTAATATCAGAATAGACACATTTTATGGACTACATTCATTATTATCTCCAGGTATGCAAGGCAACTGCGCTCGAGGATCAAAAGAGAAACCAAAAGAAAATGGGGAAATATGGATGAACAATAACTTACCTTTTCAGCACCAGTTGCATCATCGATAACACAATTCTCCCTCAGGCAAACCCACATAGCGTCCAGGTCATCAGCATTCAGCAACAAATCAGATTGTTCCTGATTAAAGAAAATCATTATTTTTAATCGTGGATCAAAAACCAAGTATATTCAAGCAACTCCTGATAGTCTACAAGCTGAAGTACTGTTCAATTATGACTACTGCAAGAAACAACTGATAATGAACTGAAAGAAAAACAAATTCCCCCACACTCGCCCATGAGGGTGCAGGCAGATTAGTTTAAACCAAGAAACAAAAACCTACACCAAAAGCTACAAAACAGACTCATTTGCACACTCAAAGTCAAGGATGTTAACCTAATATAATATTGGCACTGGAATAAAATCAGATCTACGGGTTGAAACAAAAATTAAGACTAAATACCTTGAGAAACAGATACTTTGCTAGCCTCTGGACCCTATGACTGGTGGAACCTTCTTCGGGTTTCTGAAATTACGAAACAGATGTACGAGTGCTCAGGAGAATAAGTACAGAATGTTAACATAGGAAATCACCCAATTTCAAGATATACCTTCTTGTAGAAGCTTGGAATGGTACCAGCTTCAGCGCTCTTCTATTGCTTCACTTTAAAAATATCTAGCGAAATTCATTTGGTCTCTAGCTCTTGAAGGTGAAGGATATCCGTGACCACCTGTAAGAAATAAAAAGTAAATACATTCAACATTTACAAGTTAAGAACCTAAGTGTTGTTCCCTAATTTCCAGCATAAACATTCAAGATATGAGAAGTCATACCGTGTTTAGGAACTCTCTAACATGTGAAACAACAATAAATGTCTTTGGCCATTTCACCGGGTATGGAGATCAAGGTGATTCTGCCACACGAGTTAAAATGCATGTGAGATATTGAATTTACATGTATGAATGATAAGAACCATAGTTACATATTGGTAAAAATAAAAACCAAAAAGTAAAAAAATAAAACAAAATAAATGGAGTTTGATTTCAATTTAGAGTATAAATAACCTCGTGCAAGCGTGATGGGCACAGTCAGACCAGTTCAAATTTGCAGCACGACATTCATCGTACGCATGAAAGAGCTCGTGAATCACCACTTGGGTTACTTCATCTTGAATTTGCAAGCGATTACTACACACCACTATCTAATTTCACAAAACCACTTAAAAGAAATAGGAAAAAGAAGTGTAATTACAATAGAGAATAAGGCAAGCCCAAGTAATTACTCCAAAACAAACAAACCAGCTTCGACAATTTGCTAGAGGCTGCGGCCAGTTTGGTGGTGGTGAAATAATTAACTTTTAAAAGGGTTTGTACCACTGCATGAACAGGATTCAAGTGTAACTGCACTACAGATAAAAAACAAATTAAGCCCTATTCATGGTTCTTGGTTTCCTGTTTCTCTTAGCCTATTTAGTGAGCAGGACAATTGAGGAGAAACCCTATTGTCATGTAAATAATATATGAGCATATCATGAATCAATTCCCTTAGCTTCACAATATTTTCCAGAAATCATTACTTGGATTTAATCCAAATTTGTTATCACTCACACCAATGTATAGAATCAAGTAAAGAATAATTATTATTTCAATAATCAACTTACCTTACCTTTCATTTAATTACGATGACATAATAAGGCAAAACCATTGATAAGATTAATTTTAATTTATTGAAGTCACTTGTTGAACTGGCAGAAATACATCTTATTATCTTCTTTCAATATATGAGTAGATGACTCACTCCATTCTAACATGGATTTGAAACCCATCCTATAATGACTATATTCAAACAACCTCAACAGATTTTTAATTCGGGATTTTAAACTCACAAATTCAAATCCATCAATCCAAATGAAGCCTTAAACCACACCAATAATTAGTATTTTTTTATTGTTTTCAAACCCCTTATCGGACTAGCAATAGACAAGTTAATCAGATAAGCTGTACGAACAACCTTAAAACTCAAGCCCTGTCAGAGAAACCCACAAGGATCCAAAGAATAATAATAAATTATATTATCAAGAGAGCCAGTCAAAAATAGAAGTAAAATAATACAATCATTTGAAATAATTTAACAGCTACAATCCTAATTGAAGGACCAAACAAAAGTGACGTAGAAAACGAGAAAGATTAAAAAATAGGTATGAATAAAAACTAAACCTGCAGTAGGGAGTGAGAGGCTTGGTGAGCTCAGCCACAAGAACAGAATCGGCCACTTTATCCTCGGTCTTACGGATATCCGGGTTGATATCCCACTGACATAAGGTGGCTACCATGAGACAGAAAGAGTTTACCAAGAAAAAAGTATAAATATATAATGCAAATTCATAACACCGCAGGACATTAAATTAATAAAAGGTCTACTAATCATAAGAACCAATGTCAAGAAAAGTATATAAGTAAGAGCAAGAACAAAGGCAACAACGAGGTCAGCATATTCAGTAACTTCTGAAGAATAGAGAATAAAGCCTGAGCACTACATGCAATTAGTTTGAACACAGTTCTGTGTAACTATAAAGTTAAGATTTCATGTCTCCGGCATTTAAATTGGGGTGTGATAGATAACACACTCTTTATGAACCCAACTGCCGATAGCCGTCTCTGAAGAATAGAGGCCACGAAGAGGAATATTGAGCACATACCCAACATAACTGAGATGGGGAATGCATTAACCGACAAACATTCAAGAAATTTGTTAACAACTAGAAATCAGTTCGTGCACGAAAATTGTAAAGTTTAAAGTTGGTAAATTCCCAAAATGGCCAAAATAGAAAATAGTGTGTGTGTGTGTGTGTGTGTGTGTGGATATAATAGCTAACTGCTAAAGAAAGTAACAAGATAAGATCCAGTGGACATACATTGTACAGCACAACACAAATAAATATGTTGAGAGGGATACGGAAGAAGTTTATGATTGTGATTCGAGCTTCCTCAGGGATATATTGAAATCTCATCTTCATAATGGATGGCCAAAAAATCCCCACACAATCTTCAAAAACACAGAAGCCGAGGACTTGGAGACAGCCTGCCAACGTGATGCCTCCCCCTTTCGCCTTTGAAGGAGTTATCAAAAACTGCCATAATAAGCAGTAAAAAGTCAGATACAAGATAATAAAGGGAAATGTTTAAAATAAAATTAAAAAAAGATGAAGAAAAAAAGGAAGCCTGGATATACATTTGTCAATATGGGAAGCAAAAGAGCGGCAGAAGAGACAACAAATACAATCTGCATGTAGCTCTCCACTTTGACGGTGTTGCGGGCCAATAAGCGGGCTGCGATTGAGGTTCCCAACATCGAGGCCAACCTGAAAGTTGCAAAAATAAAACCGTGGGGAATCTCTTCATCATTTGGACTGAGAGCAGGTGTCCACAAGAATACGAATGTATACATCGAACCTTCAAACAGCGACTGTATAGCACCAAGTAATGCGATCTTCTCATCTGACAATCAAAATCAGTGTATCAGCTTCTAAACAAGAAACGAATAAAAGGCTCATTTTTCCCCTAGTAAGTAGATTAATTTCTTAATCCAATATGATTTTTTTTAAATTAAAGAGATTAAGAGAATACCTAAAGAAATAGCTACAGCTGCACCCCTGAATTGAGTAAGTAAGTCCTTGTTATCTGATGGATCCCCGTAATTATAGCATCAGCATCAAAGGGCGATACAGGGCCGAGATTCAAAGAATCTAACAGCATATTTCCAAATAAGCCCGATATAATAGCAATGAGGCCATTGCCAAGGAATATTGCCTTGGAGAAAGTCAATGAGAGCCATTGCTGATCAAAACCATCTTGTCCGCGGCTAGTTTTTCAATTCTGTAATGGCCCTGATCATATCTTAACAATTGAGGTTCTTGCAAAACTGGTGAAAGTGTAACACACCCCCACACACATAATGTTGAGTCTAAATAATGTGAAGTAGTTAAAAGATATTAATAAAGAGAAAAAAATAGTCAATTTTGAGTTAATCGAAGTATAAAATGTAGTAATTGAACTTACTGAATTCCAGAATTGGTAAATTTTCCTTTCTTTTTTTGTATTTTCCTGAACAAGATATATTTGGCAACTGTTTGACTGTGTATTTATAGTTGCTATGAACTAAAATTTTGACACTCATAACTTGGTAAAAAAAAATTACACAAAAAAATAAAAATAATCACTAAACCATGATAGCACATTATAGAAGAGAGGCAGACAGAATCATTAGTGTTTAAAATGCAGAAACAATTTGACAATGAGGCATCATTAGCCAAATACTAGGATTTTACATAAACACCATTTCCGGAAAAAGATAGCCACAATGACATATGGAAAGTGGAAAAGCAAATCATATGAAAAGCACTATAATTTCATGATTCTAGTGAACTATACAGATCTGGAAATTATTCAATATTTTTTTTCTTTTCCTTAGTTAATTACTTGCCCCGATTTGCAGCTTATATGTAGTAATCTAATTAATCCCCAAATACAACCAGAGTGATTAAAACCCTAAAGCAATAAAAATTTCACCTCTCTATTTTCCTCCAGAAGTGATATCTTGAGCTCGACAATTTGCTCATCCTGCTTTTTGTTCATAATCAATAGCTCCCTCTCACCGTATTACTCTTCACCTCAATCAGTGCCTTCTTCGAGCTCTCATATCCCCTTTTCACCCCCGCCCCCGACCCAGTCGGCCCTTTGAATAGCTTTTTGTGGATCCCACT
>BMAC01000047.1:1784498-1802708 GCA_014905375.1 Phtheirospermum japonicum | reverse complement strand
GTGCAGGTTGGTGAGCTGGTTGTTTCCTGTTGATTTTGTGATTTTAGATGTTGGAGAAGTGCCGAGCGGGAGCAAGGAGCATACCATCTTATTGGGACGTCCATTTATGTCAACTACGCATGCGTTAATAGATGTGAACAAAGGAATGATGACCATGTCCGTCTTAGGGGAGTCAGTGACGTTTTCACTTCATGACATTCATAACACTCCTTCACCATTTATGCAAGATGGGTGTTCATTTGTAGATCTAATCGATTCTTGCGTCCATGATCTCCAAAGCATTACCACTATATACGAGTTTGACGGCGAGGATGAAGAGGAGCATTTGAGTGGGGAGGAATTGATCGGATTGCTGAGAATTGACATAGGAGAAATCATAGATGGAATTGCTGGTCGCAGTGCTGCATTACGCAAAGAGAACGATGCACCGAAGATCAAGCTAAAAGTGGAGTTGAAACCACGAGAAGATCGCTCGAAATTTGAGCCAAGGGAAGAGATGAAGCCACCGCATAATTGTTAGACAAATATTGCACTCGACATCTACATGAGTTCTAAACATACGAGGAACAAGGGAGAAGCATATAGCGAGGATTGGACGGCGGAGAAAAAGAATTCGAGCGAGGTCTATGACAAGAAGACTCGTGATAAGAAGATCAAGGTTGGTCAACTAGTGCTCTATAATTTTGAACTTAGATTTGAACCGACCAATATCAAGGCCGCATGGAGTGGACCCTTTATGATAAAGGTAATGGATGAGTACGGAGTTGCCACTCTATACGATCAGAGTAAGAAGTCGAAATTCTAAGTCCACAAGCATAGACCCAAACCTTTCTATGAGAGACGTGGGCTGAATCGCGATCTTGATAAGGAAGAATTAGTGGAGCCCCCACAGGCTAAAAATTATTCGCATGGAATCACGACGAGCATGAGACGTTAAATGTTGCGCTTCTTGGGAGGCAACCCAAGCGATAGTTAGTTTTCTTTTTCTTTTCTTTATTTTCTTTTTGTTTTTGTCCCTTTAAATTGTGTCAATTGGTGTGGTATGTTTATATGTGTGTTGATGTGCAGCGACTACGATAAAATCGCTTATTCTGGACAACTATCGGTTATATAGCGGAAGCTCGCTACCGCAAGGCCTTACCGCTAATTCCATTCGAGGTGTTACCAATGATTATCAGCAACTGAACCTACCGCTATCCGCAGCAATAGGGATAATGATGAGCTTTCCGCTAGGCAACCTACCGCTACATGTTACTGCTAGTAGCGTCTGCCGCTTAATTTTTACGAATTTCATTTTTCGTCAATTGTGGTCGCAATCAGACCCAAATTAGCCGCAGTTCGGCAACATTTTGATGAGCTACAACCCAGTCATTTACACCGTCGAGCCGTAATACGGCCATTTCAAATCCCAAAGATGTGCCATCGGGCACTTGCGCGGGGCAATTGATTGCAATCGTGGTTTTTTTTTTATTTGTTTTTAATATGTTTTGTTGCAAGGACAAATCCAATCACAAGTCTCTAGAAAACGGGAAATTGCACAACTTTAATTGGGGAATTCCGACCATTATTTTTCAAGGACGTTTTCTTATTCCCTTTCTCCCTTGCTTTTATTTTCTTATGCTTGTTTATGGCAATTAGGGGATTGCCGAGTTTTTAAGAGGGGGGGATGGTTGAGTATTTGATTGAAAATTGTGTGCAATTTAAATTTTACGTGATTGATCACTATTTTTGCGCCGAATTGTGTTTGTATAGTGTGCATGTCGAAGTTAGCTATGAATGATTTGATGTTTTTGTCTTTTGAGCGTGCATAAGTGCATAATTTTTCGAAATTGATTATTTATATATTGTAAAATGGTACTTGTACGCAATTGATTTCGCAAAAACAGCGTCAATTCAAAACTTTTTCATGCAAAAAGCCAGTGAGTAGCCTGAGTGATTGTCATTTTTGCTTGTGCTTGAATGAGTTTCTGATTTGAGATCTCTTTGAAACTGATGTGTGTAGTTGACTTTGAAAATGAGGTTCATGCACATATAAAACCATATTCCGGCCATATTCATATATTTTGAGCCACTATAAATTCCGAATGAGCCAATCATAGACAAATAATCCATGCCTATAGCCATGAGTGTTTTTGAGACCCCTACTAACTCATTAAAAGCGTGGGGTAGGAGTTCATTATTTTTATTGGTTATTTAGTATTTTGGAATTTTTATTAGGGATTTATGAATTTTTTTAATTAAGGACTACCATCCGAAAAAAAGAAAAAAAAGTATAAAATAGAAAAACAAAAATACCCCGTAAAAAATATAATAAGGGGGAAATTAAAAAAAAGAAGAAGAAAAAGAAGGATGGTGAATCTTGGAGAATCTTGTTATGCAATTGCCTACGCGCTTATAAAGGCTTGTGTTTTGTTGTTTATTTTCTTATGAAACCTAATGTTTAAAAGGCAAATAGTTGTGTTTGTAGAAGAAGCACATTATAAGCTTCAATTGTATTTAAGTGATTCAAGCAAAAATCGGTTTAGAGTTGCGAGTTGAGAAATAGCCTAAAAATAAAGGCTACGTTATGAGTGTTTAGTGAGGCTTTCATTTTGAATGAGGTGAAGCAAATTGCTTCGTGATTAGAGTAGGTTGGGTGAGTTATTGATCATGTTAGATCACGAGTTAGCCACACGACTTATATATTGCATACCCGTCCAAAGAGCCTTACATTACAACCCAAAAAGACCTTTTCTGATTCTTAGTTCGATAACACACTTAATTTGCGATTGAAAAGAGATTGGTTATCGGTTCTTGTTCCTTGTGCTTGTATTTTTATGATTTGAGTGTAAACATGTCCCATGCAGAAGATACTCGAGTTCTTTGAGCGTACACCCTATATATTATCCTTATGAGGATGCATGAATTCGATTTTGAAGCGACTATGTAATAGGGGTGGAGTGTTTGAAGTTGCGTTGCATGTATCGATATTTTCAAAATTATTTAAGTAGCATCGCACGACTCATTGCTTGGACCGATTTTCATTCTTACTATACTTTGAATTTATCGTTCGTTCGAGGATAAACAAACTAATAAGCATGGGGTAGTTGATTAGCACATATTTATCCTTATTTCTATTAGTATCTTAGTTAGTTTTTCTTATTTTTTTGGTATAAGTTGGATAGTTTAAGCGTAAATTCGTATTTTTATACTTCGAGCTTATCTTACCGTATTTTGATCGTAATGAGTAAGAATAGGTGATTATTCATTGTTTTTCACCTTACAGCTAAGTAACCGGAAGAGTTCAGCACGTAAAGATGAAGTATGATGATCGAGAGGCAAGGATCGAGCTTTTCGGTGAAAGAGTAGCAGAAAAATCAAGAGAATAAGAGGTGCAGTGAAGCCGCGTCGGTCGACGTAGGCGTCAACGCTTCGTCGACGCTATCCATGACCGCGTCGGTCGATGCTATGTCAACGCCAAGCCGACGTAACTCTCTGAAGAGTCGATCCAAGAGTGCGTCGGTCGACGCTCAAGATGACGCAACTCTCTGAAGCGTCGATCCTAGGTGCGTCGATCGACGCCCGTGCCCAGTCGACGCCGAGCCCCAGCTCGCGTCGGTCGATGCGACGTCGACATGACGGCCCAGAATCGAATTTCTAGGGTTTCTTATGCTCCAAGACAAAGGTAAACTATAAATACCCTTGTCCAAGTCCGTCCCAAATAGATAAGATACACCACTACGACCCTACTTACGCTCGTTCAGCTCTTAAACAACGTACCGTTACACCCATAACAACACAAAAGATCAAAACTGGAGATTCAAGAGTCACGAGTTCCAAGCTCCAATCGTTAGTTCGTGTCTCGGTTTTCAATCAAGATCTACGCAACCTCTCTGGATTAGCTGGAGAATTTTACTGCAATTCTTAGTTTAATAAGTACTCTAAACCCTTTATTTTCTTTCGTAGTTTAAATTATGAAATTAAGTAGTTGGTTTTCAATTAATGTTCTTGAATTGTTTTATGCTTCGAACCTTAGAAACTACTGTTATTCGGATTCTTAATTTTAGTTTAATTAATTTGGCTACTGTTCATGCTAGATAATTCATTTCGTTTATCTTTTGCTTTAGATAATTGCTTTTCATTTACGCTAGTTAAATCATGTTTGAGTTTTTAGATTAATTCTCGAATTTACTTGTTCTAGTTGCTGAATTAGACTACTTAATTTGAATTAATATTCATGCGTTTCGATTTCTTAGATAATCAAACTCTCAAAACCCTCCCTAATTAGTATAAGTTACTTATGATTGAACAAACTATTTGAGATTCCGATTGTATGTTCCTCGAGAGACGACTCGAGTTAACTTTGCCAAAGTACACGCGACCCCGTACTCTTGCGGGCAAGCTATTGAATTTCTAACAAATATTTATAAGTAGGCACACACAAAAGCTTGAATCAAAAATTGGTGCCGTTGCACATAGCAAAGGTTTCAGAAATATGTTTGTTTGTTTTATTTTCTTTTTAGCCGTCTATTTGTATAATTTACTCTAGTCGATGTGTTTAATGTGCTGTTGAGTGTATTCAAGGTCGAAGATCACTTAGACCCGAACTTGAACCATTCATCGACAATATTCATCGTTGCAATTAAGCGAGACCTTCTCACATATCCAAAAGTGAACGTCTGCACCCACTGATTTTGTTTGTGATTCGGTACCTGAGACGATGTTGAGGCTAGACAATCCTGTCCACAACAATGAGGACGATCAACCACCGAGGATCCCGCCTATACAACAAAGAGACGAGTAAGGAAGTGAACAAATTCGTCCCAATGGACCGGTACAACCTCAAGAATATTGAAAAAATATTCAGCGGAACATGATGGACCAGAATGAAGGACGAGGAGGAGGACATAGAGATTGCCACCACCATGACCAAGATAATTATTCTGAGAGATCTTATCATGGAGACGAACAGGTTGATGATTGGCTTGCCAATAACCACCCCAACGAGAGGAACAAGTACGATAGAAACTACGCGAAGCCCAATAACCAAGAGAGACACCAAGAGAGACACCAAAGGGAGGCGCGCGAGCCAAGACCAAGAGAGTTCACGACTCCGTAAGTGGGTCCCTATAGTTCTACCATTATGTTGGGTAGAACTGCAAGAGACTTCAAGCTGAAACCTCATATAATCAAAAACCTCCCGACATTTCACGGCCTTGCCAACGAAGATCCATTGACTTTCCTCAAGGAGTTTTGTGCCAAGGTTAGTAGGATCCCATCTCCGGGACTTCATCACGAAGACCTCCAAATGGTGTGTTTTATAAGCTGCATGAAGGATAAAGCCAAATCTTGGCTACTATCACTAGAACTGAGATCTCTGATTGATTAGCCCATGTTTAGAGACAAGTTCATAAATCAGTATTACTCAGCACAGACGACGGGCCACATTAGGAGACAAATAGCCAATTTTGTCCAGCAAGATGGGGAGTTACTTCACGAGGCATGGGAGTGTTTCAAATCATTATTGCAAGCTTGCCCACATCATCATAACTCTCCGGGAATGGCAAATCAGTTGTTCTAGGAAGGGCTTTTGGACTTTTATAAAAATAACATCGAAGTAGCGGCTGGAGGAGATTTTGGATACTTGACAGCAATGGAGGCGAAGCGACTGTTTGAAAAGATGATCGAGAAGTCGAGGCAAACTAGTTCTCGACCATAAAAAATAAGAGTTAACGAGGCAACTGAGGTGCTAAGCAACAAGACCGTCGAGACATGTAACCACTGTGGAGAGCAATGATATTTGGTGGATACATGTAAAATGGTGTATTACGAAGAATGCGAAGGTGAGGCGTATGCCATCAGGGATCAAATGCGCAACCAAGACCTTCCAACCTATGAGCACAAGCCTCCGAAGAACTCCAAATTCAACGCGCATCGTAACTCTCCTTACTTGAAATGGGGCCCTGAAAACCCACATTCCGCCCCAGCACAAACTAATTCAACGCCACCACCACCAAACAAATCGCCACCATCCGGGCCGACACCTACACCGATACAGCCAAACGATCAACTGTTAATTTAGCAACAAAACCAAGTCACTGAAACAATCAGAAATAGAGACGGGCTCGCCAATCTAACTGCGCAAGTCAATAAGCAGGGAGAAGTTTTGAATGACCTCTCCAAAAGTGTGAAGAATTTAGAAACAATGATGGGCCAAATGGCGGCATTTATGGCAAAGGAGGAAAACGAGAAAGGAAAATTCCCGAGCCAAACCGAGCAAGCTTCAGCTGTCCATGTCTTATGAAGTGGAAAGAAGATAGATAATGGAATCGAAGAGGAGAAAGAAGAGGTCACAAGAATTCTAAAAGCGGATTCGCCCACAATTGATGACCCTAAATCAATGGACCTAGTGCACGAGTCACCAAAATCCTTATATTCCGGGGTTATTAAAAGGGAAGTTTCCAAATCAAGACCCCACTCCCACAGCAGAAGACGATTTTACCAAGTCTCCGACTCAGCAACCCAAGCAGTTAACACCTACAATACGAGACAAGGTTCCTTTCCCAAGTTGACTTCGTCCAGCCAAGGAAAATAAGAAATTCATGGAGCTATACAATTTATTGAAGAACGTTATTATTAACCTTCCCCTACTAGATGTGATAAAGATGATGCCAAAATATGTGAGATTTTTCAAGGAACTAGCATCACGAGAGAGGCTCTTGGCAGCAACCCAACTTGTGGCATTGACAAAAGAAGTTAGAGAGATAATCAAGAAACCATTTCCGCCCAAGGAAAAGGATCCTGGAAGTTTTTGTATTACTATTTACCTTGGGAATGGACAAACGGCGAGGGGGATGCTCGATCTTGATGCTGGCATTAAGTAGGGCTGTCAATTTTACCCAACGGGTCGGGTACCCGTCGGGTACCCGTTAATTCGGGTAGGGTAAAATGCTCAAAAATAGGGTAACGGGTCGGGTGAGGGTAGTACCCGCAAGATACAGTTGCGGGTACGGGTAGGGTACGGGTAGGAAGATTGTACCCGTTACCCTACCCGATTACCCTACCCGATTACCCGATTAATACATTAGCGGGTACCCTACCCGTACCCTACCCGTTTACCCYCATTATACCCTACRCGTACCCTACCCGATACATATATTATAAATTTAAATATATAAATATAATAGTTAGTTTTATAAATTTATTATTTGTAGTACCACACTTACCTTATGTTGTATATCAACATAATTTATTTATATCTAATTCATATATTATAAAATGTATATCTTGCTATCGTGTTTTATATTATGATAACATATTCATAATTTATGAAATATTATTTATTACATTTATACTATAATATTAATGATATAATATCAATATCAACGTATTTACTCTAATAAATTTTGAAATTACTGTAATTAATAATTAGAGTAAGAGAGCATTTACCTCACATTCACATAACTAGTTATACCTTATTTGAAATATTTTAGTACAATATATTGAAAATTATTGTTGTTTGAGATACTAATAATATTTTTGAATGACTCATTTTTAAAATAATTTAAGATTTTAAGATTTGTTTTATTAAATAAATAAATAACTCAACCAATTATAGTAAACCAAATTAATTTATATTACTAAATTAGTATTGGTATTAAAAATAAAAAAATTATTTTAATTAAACAATAATTATATTCGGGTACCCGTTTACCCGACGGGTAAATACCCGTACCCTACCCGATGAAAAATTTCGGGTAATAGGGTAGGGTACGGGTAGGGTACGGGTATGAGCGTACCCGCACTATACCCTACCCGTTTACACCCCTAGCATTAAGTTGATGCCGTATTCTTTATTTAGAGAGTTCGATCTTGGGGTATTGAAGCCTACCACTATGTGCCTACAATTGGCTGATCGGTCGATTCAGCAGCCTCTCGGTATTGTTGAAGATGTTTTGGTGAAGGTTGGTGAGCTGGTTGTTCCTATTGATTTTGTGATTTTAGATGTTAGAGAAGTGCCGAGCGGGAGCAAGGAGCATACCATCTTATTGGGAAGTCCATTTATGTCAACTACGCATGCGTTAATAGATGTGAACAAAGGAAGGATGACCTTGTCCGTCTTAGGGGAGTCAGTGACGTTTTCACTTCATGACATTCATAACACTCCTTCACCATTTATGCAAGATGGGTGTTCATTTGTAGATCTAATCGATTCTTGCGTCCATGATCTCCAAAGCATTACCACTATATACGAGTTTGACGGCGAGGACGAAGAGGAGAATTTGAGTGAGGAGGAATTGATCAAATTGCTGGGAATCGACATAGGAGAAATCATAGATGGAATTGTTGGTCGCAATGCTGCATTACGTGAAGAGAGCAACGCACCGAAGATCAAGCCAAAAGTGGAGTTGAAACCACAACAAGATCGCTCGAAATTTTAGCCAAGGGAAGAGACAAAGCCACCGCATAATTGTTCGACAAATGTTTCACTCGACACCTACATGAGTTCTAAACATACGAGGAACAAGGGAGAGGAATATAGCGAGGATTAGATGATGAAGAAAAAGAAGTCGAGGGAGGTCTATGACAAGAAGACTCGTGATAAGAAGATCAAGGTTGGTCAACTAGTACTCTATAATTTCGAACGTAGATTTGAACCGACCAATATCAAGGGCGCATGGAGTGGACCCTTTATGATAAAGGAAATGGATGAGACGGAGTCGCCACTCTATACGATGAGAGTAAGAAGTCGAAATTCTAAGTCCACGAGCATAGACTCAAACCTTTCTATGAGAGACGTGGGCTAAATCGCGATCTTGATAAGGAAGAATTAGTGGAGCCCCCATGGGCTAAAAGTTAATCACATGGAATCACGTCGAGAATGAGACGTTAAATATTGCGCTTCTTGGGAGGCAACCCAAGTGATAGTTAGTTTTCTTTTTCTTTTCTTTATTTTCTTTTTTTTTTTGACCCTTTAAATTATGTCAATTGTCGTGGTACGTTTATGTGTGTGTTGATGTGCAGCGACTATGATAAAATCTCTTATTCTAGACGGTCATATAGCGGAAGCTCGCTACTGCAAGGCCTTACCGCTAGTTCCGTTCGAGGCGTTACCAATGATGATCAACCACTGAACCTACCGCTAGCCGCAGCAATAGGGATAACGATGAGCTTAGCGCTAGGCAACCTACCACTGCTTGTTACTGCTAGTAGCGTCTGCCGCTTAATTTTTACGAATTTCGATTTTCGTCAATCGTGGTCACAATCCGACCCAAGTTAACCGCAGTTCGACAATATTTTGATGAGCTGCAACCCAGCCATTTACACCGTCGAGCCGCAATCCGGCCGTTTCAAATCCCAAAGATGTGCCACCGGGCACTTGCGCGGGGCAATTGATCGCAATCGTGGTTTATTTTGTTTGTTTGTTTTTAATATGTTTTGTTGCAAGGAAAAATCCAATCACAAGGCTCTAGACAACGGGAAATTGTACAACTTCAATTGGGGAAATTCGACCATTATTTTTCAGGGATGTTTTCTTATTCCCTTTCTCCCTTGCTTTTATTTTCTTATCCTCGTTTATGGCATCAAGGGATTGCCGAGTTTTTAAGAGGGGGGGTTGAGTATTTGATTGAGAATTGTGTGAAATTTAAATTTTACGTGATTGATCACTATTTCTGCGTCGAATTATGTTTGTATGGTGTGATTGTCGAAGTTAGCTATGAATGATTTGATATTTTTGTCTTTTGAGCGTGCATAAGTGCATAATTTTTCGAAACTGATTGTTTATATATTGTAAAATGGTACTTGTACGCAATTGATTTCGCAAAAACAGCGTCAATTCAAAACTTTTTCATGTAATAAGCCAGTGAGTAGCCTGAGTGATTGTCATTTTTGCTTGTGTTTGAATGAGTTTCTGATTTGAGATCTCTTTGAAACCGCTTTGTGTAGTTGACTTTGAAAATGAGGTTAAGGCACATATAAAACCCTATTCGGGCAATATTCATATATTTTAAGCCACTATAAAATCTGAATGAGCCATTTTAGCCAAATAATCCATGCATATAGCCATTAGTTGTTTTGAGACCCCTACTAACCCATTAAAAGCGTGGGGTAGGATTTTATTATTTTTATTGGTTATTTAGTGTTTTGGGATTTTTATTAAGGATTTATGAATTTTTGTATTTAAGGATCACCATCCGAAAAAAAGAAAAAAAAAAGTATAAAAGAAAAAAACAAAAATACCCCATAAAAATTATAATAAGGGGGAAATAAAAAAAAAGAAGAAACAGAAGGATGGTGAATCTTGGTGAATTGTGTTATGTAATTGTCTACGCGCTTATAAAGGCTTGTGTTTTATTGTTTATTTTCTTATGAAAGCCTAATGTATAAAAGGCAAATAGTTTTGTGTGTAGAAGAAGCACATTATAAGCTTCAATTGTATTTAAGTGGTTCGAGCAAAAGTCGGTTTAGAGTTGCGAGTTGAGTAAAAATAAAGGCTACGTTATGAGTATTTAGTGAGGCTTTCATTTTGAACGAGGTGAAGCAAATTACTTTGTGATTATAGTAGGTTGGGTGATTTATTGATCATGTTACATCAAGAGTTAGCCACACGACTTATATATTGCATACCCGTCCAAAGAGCCTTACATTACAACCCAAAAAGACCTTTTCTGATTCTTAGTTCGACAACACACTTAATTTGCGATTTAAAAGAGATTGATTATCGGTTCTTGTTCGTTGTGCTTGTATTTTTATGATTTGAGTGTAAACACATCCCATGCATAAGATACTCGAGTGCTTTGAGCGTACAACCTATATATTATCCTTGTGAGGATGCATGAATTCGATTTTGAAGCGACAATGTAATAGGGGTGGAGTGTTTGAAGTTGGGTTGCATGTATCGATATTTTCAAAATTATTTAAGTAGCATCGCACGACTCATTGCTTGGACTGATTTTCATTCTTGCTATACTTTGAATTTATCGTTCGTTCGAGGACGAACAAACTAATAAGCGTGGGGTAGTTGATTAGCACATATTTGTCCTTATTTCTATTACTATTTTAGTTAGTTTTTCTTATTGTTTTGGTATAAGTTTGATAGTTTAAGCTTAATTCCGTATTTTTATGCTCCAAGCTTATTTTACCGTATTTTGATCGTAATGAGTAAGAATAGGTGATTATTCGTTGTTTTTCACCTTACATCTAAGTAACCGGAAGAGTTCAGTACGTAAAGATGAAGTATGATGATAAAGAGGCAAGGATTGAGCTTTCCGGTGATAGAGTAGCAGAAAAATCAAGAGAATAAGAGGTGCAGCGAAGCCGCATCGGTCGACACAGGCGTTGACGCTATCCATGCCCGCTTCGGTCGATGCTATGTCGACGGCAAGCCGACGTAACTCTCTAAAGCGTCGATCCAAGAGTGCGTCGGTCGATGCTCAATACGACGCAACTCTCTGAAGCGTCGATCCTAGGTGCGTCGATCGACGCCCGTGCCCAGTCGACGCCGAGCCCCAGCTCGCGTCGGTCGACACGACGTTGATGTGACGGCCCAGGATCGGGTTTTTAGGGTTTCTTATGCTCCAAGACAAAGGAAAACTATAAATACCCTTGTCCAAGTCCGTCCCAAATAGACAAGATACACCACTAAGACCTTACTTACGCTCGTTCATCTCTTAAACAACGCACCGTTACATCCCATAACAACACAAAAGATCGAAACTGGAGATTCAAGAGTCACGAGTTCCAAGCTCCAATCGTTAGTTCGTGTCTCGGTTTTCGGTCAAGATCTACGCAACCTCTCCGGATTAGCTGGAGAATTTTACTGCAATTCTTAGTTTAATAAGTACTCTAAACTCTTTATTTTCTTTCGTAGTTTAAATTATGAAATTAAGTAGTTGGTTTTCAATTAATGTTCTTTATATGTTTTATGCTTCGAACCTTAGAAACTACTGTTATTCGGATTCTTAATTTTAGTTTAATCAAATGTTTGGCTACTGTTTCATGCTAGATAATTCATTTCGTTTATCTTTTACTTTAGATAATTGCTTTTCATTTACGCTAGTTAAATCTGGTTTGAGTTTTTAGATTAATTCTCGAATTTACTTGTTCTAGTTGCTGAATTAGACTACTTAATTTGAATTAATATTCATGCGTTTCTATTTCTTAGATAATCAAACTCTCAAAACCCTCCCTACTTAGTATAAGTTACTTATGTTTGAACAAACTATTTGAGATTCCGATTGTATGTTCCTCGAGAGACGACTCGAGTTAACTTTGCCAACTTACACGCGACCCCGTACTCTTGCGGGCAAGTTATTGAATTTCTGGAAAATATTTATAAGTAGGCACACACAAAAGCTTGAATCGAAAAT
Source organism: Phtheirospermum japonicum (assembly GCA_014905375.1). Lineage (NCBI taxonomy): Eukaryota > Viridiplantae > Streptophyta > Magnoliopsida > Lamiales > Orobanchaceae > Phtheirospermum > Phtheirospermum japonicum. The sequence goes on along the minus strand of BMAC01000047.1, from coordinate 1,790,358 downwards.
TGACGCCATTTCTGGGGAACATAGCAAAGGTTTCAAAAATATGTTTGTTCGTTTTATTTTCTTTTTAGCCGTCTATTTGTATAATTTACTCTAGTCGATGCGTTTAATGTGTTGTTGAGTGTATGCAAGGTCGAAGATCGCTTAGACCTGAACTTGCACCATTCATCGACAATAGTCATTGTTCCAATCAAGCGAGACCTTCTCACATATCCAAAAGCGAATCGTCTTCCCCCACTGATTTTGTTTGTGATTCGGTACCTAAGATGATGTTGAGGCTAGATAATCCTGTCCACAACAACGAGGATGATTAACCACCGAGGAACCCACCTATACGACAAATAAACGAGTATAGAAGTGAACCAATTCGTCCCAACGGACTTGTACAACCTCAAGAATATTGGGAAAATATTAAGCGGAACATGATGGACCAGAATGAAGGACAAGGAGGAGGACATAGAAATTGCCACCACCATGACCAAGATAATTATTCTGAGATATCTTATCATGGAGACGAACAGGTTGACGACTGGCTCGCCAATAACCACCAAAACGAGAGGAACGAGTACGATAGAAACTACGCGAGGCCCAATAACCAAGAGAGACACCAACGAGAGGCGCGCTAGCCAAGACAAAGAGAGTTCACGACTCCGCAAGTGGGTCCCTATAGTTCTGCCATTGTGTTGGGTAGAACTGCGAGAGACTTCGAGCTGAAACCTTAAATAATCAACAACCTCCCGACATTTCACGGCCTCGCCAACGAAGATCCATTAACTTTCCTCAAGGAGTTTTATGCCGAGGTTTGTAGGATCCCATCTCCGGAACTTCATCACGAAGACCTCCAAATGGTGTGCTTTCCAAGCTGCATGAAGGATAAAGCCAAACCGGCCAAAGTCGGAGTCGTAAAAGAAAACTCTATAAAGGAAAATCACACGGAATAAAAAACACAAGAAAATATGTATATAAATCAAAACAAAACAAAACAAAACCAAGGGCTACGAGAGAAAAAAAGACAACACAAGTTTTTTTTTTTTTTAATTTTTCGAATGTTTTTGGATTATTATATAATTGAATGTTTTTGGAGTCTCATATAATAAGAAAGCAAGAAAAGAAAGAAATTTAAAAATAAAAGATATAAAAAAATAGAACATGGGTTGCCTCTCAAGAAACACTTATTTTACGTCACTAGCTTGGCGAACTCCACTCATGATCACGGTTGATAGAGACGACCGCGGCGATCCATTAAAGACATAATTTCCTTATCGGGAGCGTCCAATCTTTGAAACGTTTCCGAGGCACTGCATAGCCCAAATGGTGCTCGACAAAAAGCAAACGTTCCAAAGGTCATCTTGGCTCGATCTTCGGGTGGAATGGTTGTTTTTAAGTGACCCGATGACTCATCTAAGAAACAAAAGGAATAATGGCCTGCTAGCTTGTCGAGATGTGGTCGATAAACGGGGAGGGAAATGATCTCTCTTGGTAGCTGATTATCACAAATTTGTCTTGGTTTTTATTAGTATTTTAGTTTATATTTCTTATTGTTTTGGTATAAGTTGGATAGATTGAGCACATTTTCATATTTTCTTATCTCCAACTTATTTTATCTTATTTTAATTCTAATTAATTATTTTTATGTTTATTTTAGGTATTTTAAAGATTTTCAGTTGGTACATAGTCGAGGATGGGCGTACGAGTGGAGTTTCAGCGAAAACGGGCTGCGATTTGAAGAATTTGAAGCTTCCGACTTTCCATAACGATTTTCCATCTGGAACCGTTATAGTATCCTTGGCCAACCGGAACTCTCTGTAGCGTCGACCCATGGTGCATCAGTCGACGCACACCAGCCGAGCGCTGCGCACACCTGTCGACGAGTTACGTCGGTCGACGCCAGAACCGATGTCGATCAACGCACCTACCCACAAACTTTGTGTAGCATCGACCAGTTTACGTCGGTCAACGCAAGAACCGACGTCGATCGACGCGACGGCCTAAAATCGTGATTTTTAGGGTTTCTTGTGCGCCAAGTCATGAAATAACTATATAAACCCTTCATATTTCAGATTAAACACACAACCACGACCCAAAACACTTACCTAGGGTTGAGAAACCTATTTTCAACACCCTACAACATATTTTAAAGATCTACGTCGAAGATTCAAGATCCGAAGCACCAAGACGAAGACGTTCGTTCAAGCTCCGATTTCTCGACCAAGATCAACCATCCAAAGTTCGATTTCCCAGCAATCTTTCAGCACCTTTAGCTATTTAATAAGTTCTCTAAACTCTAGTTATTCTTAGTTTAATTCTAGATGATCTATGCTTAGGATTTTAATTGTTTTCGTTTGAGTTTTTGAGCCGTTTAATTATTTCGATCGTATGAACCTTCGATTTGATGAAGCTTGAACTTGATATTTTTAGTTTTAATAATAATTAGTCGTTGCGTTTATTCTCTTGTTCATGATTGGTGGTGATTTGTTTATGATTAATTTAATTATTGCTTTAGTCTTGATAATTAGTTGATAACTGGTTCATGCTATGTTATTGCTTGAGAATTTGGAGATTGATCTTATTGTTCTTGAGAATCACATGCTTAGTTTAATTCGTAGAAGTTGATGCATGCTAGATAATTAATTTAGAACTAAAATTGCTCTTAAAACCCCTAGATTAATAATTCTTAGATAATTTAGTTTGAAGCTTTAATTAATTAATTAGGATAAATTAGTTAGTTTAAAATAATTAGTTGATGCTTTTAAATTAATTAGTAGTTGATAATTTTCAAAAACCAAATCTATACAAGTTCTCGTGTTAAAATTGTGACTAAACAAACATTAAAAATTCCGAACGTCAGTCATTGAGAGACGACTCGAGTTAAGCTCCAACCTACACGCGATCCTGTTATTTTGCGGGAGAGCTATTAAATTTCTTACAATTATTTATAAAAGGCACACATAAAAGCTCGAATCAAAAAATGGTGCCGCTGCCGGTTATTGAGAGACGACTCGAGTTAAGCTCCAACCTACACGCGATCCTGTTATTTTGCGGGAGAGCTATTAAATTTCTTACAATTATTTATAAAAGGCACACATAAAAGCTCGAATCAAAAAATGGTGCCGCTTCCGGGGACTAAAATAGGTTTTGATAATGTTTGTTCGTGTTATTTTATGCTTTTCCATTTATTTGTATAAAAGTTCTTTGTTTTCCACTCGATGCGTTAATGTTGTTTACTGTTGATGCAAGGTCGTAGACGCTTACAAAATAAACTTGCACCTTTTGTTGACAACATCAAACGAGTAGGGAGCCGAGAAGACTCTTCCCTTCTCCCGATAGAAATCAGTCAAATACAATCCTAGCCACCATGTCGAATACAACACCAATTGGCGGCCGAGGACCAGGAGGAAGAGGAGGAGGGCGAACGAATGGTGGTTGAGGGCATGGAAACAAGATTCTTACCCCACCTCGCCAACAACCTTATGGGATGCCACCTACCAATTATCTAAACTTTGGAGACCCACAAGACGATAATTGTCAAGAAGTTCCACCGATTCTTGAACCTAATCAAGCGCATAACGACGGAAACAACCAAAGGATCAATAACAAAGAGAATCAAGAAGGAAACCAGTTCCTCAACAATCCAAACAACGGGGGGGACCCAAGGCCAAGATAATCGTCAAGCAGTGATTCCAGGAAATCAAATCAACCGTCCACAGCACTTTAGGAATCGGGCAGAAGCTCAAGCATACAACGCTCGTGGAAATGAGAAGTTCTTATGCAACCAAGTTGGTAATGGCGGGCCCCAGCCCCAAAACAACCAACAACAAAATGAGAATATAAATCGGGTGCGAGTACCAAATCATTTCCAAAATAGACGAGAAGGACAACAATATGATGATGGTCAAGATGACGATACACTGGAAGATGAATATGAGGATGAAAACGAGTTTAATGAAGATAATTATTATGAGGATAGGGATGATTTTGGAGGAAGACGTGAGAATCTTGGAGGAAGACGTGCCCCTCGATATCAAAACGTACGAAAGCAAGGTGACCTCGCATGCCCAACCATTAGACCATATAGCTCAGCGATAGTTTTAGGCCAAGCAGCTAGGAACTACAATTTGAGGACCGACGATTTGAATAGACTACCCTCTTTCTACGGTTTTCCGAATAAAGACCCACTCGAGTTCGTTCGAGAATTTTACATAGCATTATCTAGGATTCAAGATCAAGGACTTAGTGAAGGACAGCTTAGAATGAGATACTTCCCTAGTACCTTGAAAGATAAAGCGAAATGATGGTTCAATCAATTACAACCTAACTCCCTAAAAAATTGGGAGATGGTTTACAAGAAATTTGTGGGAAGATTTTACTCAGCCCAGACGACAACGAAGTTGAGGAGGGAAATTTCCAACTTCGAGCAGTTAGATGGCGAATTGTTTTGCGAGGCGTGGGACTGTTTTAAGGAGCTCCTCAATGCATGTACACACCATGGTAATAGTGATGAAATGATCAATAATTACTTTTATGAAGGATTATTGCCGAATTTCAAGCAACAAGTGGAAACACGAGCAAGAGATTCCGGGGGCTTAACCGCGGAGGAAACACGAGATCCTTTTTAATTAATAAGTGACAAATCAAGGCAAAGGAGTTCAAGGCCTCGAAAATTGAGAGTGAATGAGGTTTCAGTTGCGCGAGCGGTGGATGACAAGTTTGATAAACTTACAAAGCATTTGGAGTTGTTGACGGACATGATGATGAAGCAACAATCGCAACCTTCACAAGAGACATGTGTAATTTGTGGAGCATTTGGACATGGAGCGAATGCGTGTTCAGTGACTTTTGATGATGAATCGAACATAGAGGTCAACGCCATGCAAAATTTTCAACACAACAATTCTGGGCAGAAACCCACAAAATAATTTCAGGCACAACGTGATTCTCCTTTCTTCAAGTGGGGTCCTGAGAACCCACATTATGGGCCGATAAAGCCACAGACCGACCCACGGTACCTTCCTTCACCACCACCGCCTATGAAGGGGAAAACATCAAATTCGGTTAAACCAAATGATCAATTTCTGGTTCGGTAACAAAGTCAAGTGACTGAGACACTCATTAATAGAGAGGGACTTATGAAAGTGAATGCAAAGATAGACGACCTCTCGAAAAAGGTGAATAGTATTGACAATCTCTCTAGGATGGTGCATGATATTGCTAAGAATGTGGAGAGGATTGATAGGATGATAGGACAATTGGCGGCTGACATTGCGAGATCAAATAAGGAAAAGGACAAGTTTCTGAGTCAAACGGAGAAAGCCTCAGCGATTAAAGTCCTACGCAGTGGAAAAGTGATTGACAATGGAGTCAAGACAAATGACGGAGTGGACGAAGAGATGACGGAGGGTCCAACACCGGCATCGCCAAAGGGAGATGAATTCAAGCCGATAGATGTTAGAAGGGTTTTCGTGATGATGAATATGTCATCGGGTTCATGGCTCGATTTTATCGGAAATCGATTCAATTAAAGTATTCAATGTGTTTCAAGCTTGAAAGATAAAGGAAAAATGAAAATAAAACAATTAAAATAGCTAACTATCCTATAAAATGAAAGTGCAAGTTGGTAGGATGCCTCGTCGTATGCCTCAAATAGAAAATGCAAAGCAATAATGGAAATAAGTAAGAAAATGCATTGTTTCACCAAGTACAAGCATGTTTCCCTCCCCCGTTGCTCGACCACGTGTTGGAAAATATACCCGGCCATTACTCTTTTTGCTTTTGGGATGAGTCCTCGGGTCACTTCAAAACAACAATTCCACCCGAGAATCGACCCATGACGACTCCTATTTGCCCGATGAAAACACTAACCGGC
>BMAC01000047.1:1752804-1780051 GCA_014905375.1 Phtheirospermum japonicum | reverse complement strand
CTCTCTTTAATTCTAGTAAGCTTTCTTTTATTTCATGCTTTGTTCTTCATTTGTTTTATGCTTTTTGCCTTAGGTATTAGAATTTGTGCTTGATCTTGTGAATCATCCATGGAATTCTAGTGAGTGACACAATTAGATCATAGATTGAGGCCTAGATCGTTTAATTTCACGTTATTTTACATGTTTCATGCATTTTTCTTCATTTCATGCTTTTGTCTTAGCACCTTGAATTCATGATGAAACTTATGAATTGGCTATGGAATCTAGATGAGTGACACATCTAGATCATAGATCGGCTCTTGGACCATCTTGATTTTGAGTTTTTGCTATGCTTTATTTGCACTTTTATTTTTATTCTTTGTTTTATGCTTAATCTTAGATCTACTCTTCATTTCTTGTTATTTTCTTTAAAGTTTTAAACTTTCCCATCCATTTTCATTGCTCTATCCATTCATGCTTTCAATTTTAGTTAATTTGCTTTATTTAGAATTTTATGCATAGTTGTACCTTGTGCATGCGATCGGTCTTGGTAGCCACATTTAACTTTTCAAATTCGATCAACATCCTCCATCCCGTTTTATCCCTCGGGGCCATCCACTTTCCTTTCTCGTCCTCGATCCTCCTCTCGTCGTCCACAAACTCCTTGAAGTTTGGAGTCAAATGCCTTTGAAATTCTTGAGGTGGTGTGGCATCATCCTCCAAAACAAGTTTATGCAAGTAAGCCCAAGGACTAGCTCCCTTTATCACTCCGGGTCTCCAACCAATATCCTCCTTAAGAATTTTAAGAACTTCAAACGACCTCCCATTTCTGGCTCTCACCATTTCATCAAGACTTGAATTTAACGGGCTAACTCTCTCAACCACTCTGGGTTTCCACCCAATTGCACTCTTAAGAACTTTAAGCATTTCATCCAACTTGTCCTCTTCCCCTCGATTCGAGTTAGCCAAGATAGTGATCGACTTGCACTCCTCTTCTTTCTCAAAAGAATCATCAAGTCTTCCAATCTTGTTATCAACGATCTCCACCCCAAGAAAATCTTCAAGCTTCTCGATGGAATCGACTCCCAACCCATCATCGATAATCTCCACTCCGAGAAAATCTTTAAACTCTCCAATTGGTTTATCAATAATTGCCACCTCCCCCGCCAAAAATATGTCGGTGCCCTCAACGACACATCGAGAATCATCTATGCACAAACCGGGGTCACATAAAGGCACAACGAACTCATCATTAAGAACAAGGAGTTTATCATCAAGAGCAAGGGGTTCATCAACACAACATCCTTCAATATCGACATCCGGGCAAACCACGTCCTCATTGACAAAATTCTCAATATAAACCCGTTCGACCCTTTCCTTGACGAATTCCATATATACCCATTCTTCGCAAGACTCTTTTGAAGTAAAAAGCAAAGGATCAAGAGAGTTAAAGTCATCCGAAAATGAAAATGAAAATGAGTCCTCCTCCGACGGCGAGTCAACCAAATCAAGTACTCCACACTTTTTGGGGAACGTGACCGGAGGAGTAGGCGAAGGTGGACTTGAGAATTGGCTACTATTGGCCCATGGATCCGGATCGGGGGGTGGAGTAGTAGAAATCACCGGGATATTCGGATGATAAGGGCCCACATGAGGAGTAACAACCGGATAAGGAGACGGCGGTGGAGCAAAAGATGATATAGCATAATCGGGTTCCACATGAAGTCCATGATCCCCATACACATTTTCCGAGGGATGCGTTGGCGAGGAGAGGTCCGGGCAATATTCGGGAAGATGATCACTCGTTCCACACCATGCACATCCCAAAAAAGGTCGGCTAACATCTCTCATAGTACGGATGGGGGGGCCACATTTCACATTGGTGCTTGGATGGCCAAACGACTCCCACTCTTCCTCGTATTTATCATATACGGGTATGCTCGTCCCAAAAGTAGGAGGACCTCGATGCGGGCAGGAATTTTCAAAGTGACCATTATTCCTTTTCGGATCATGAACGGGAATGACATTACCACCATACGGGGTGGGACTTGGATATCCACCCCCCACATTTCCACTCGGAGTCGTTTTCGGCACGGGATTGTAACGGGAAACGGGAGGGGCTCCATATGGGTCGTGCCTTGGGCTACGCATATTCGAAGTATATTGAGGAGCATCGTAGCCATACGGGCCGGAAGTCAGGCCTTGCGTATTCGAAGAATATGGAGGAGAATCAAAGCCATACGGGGCAGGAGCCGGGCTTCGCACGTTCAGAGAATAGCGAGGAGCATCATAGCCATATGGGCCGGAAGTTGGTCTTTGCACGTTTGGATAGGAATATGGAGCTTGCATGTTCGGATAGGAATTTGAAGCTCCATAACCACCGAGGGAACCACTCACACCCGAGAAACTATCAAACCCGACATGGTTTGCACCATGCCCTCCCATGCCGGGTTGCCCATATCCATGTCTACCAATGGCAACGTGGTTTGCACCATGCCCTCCCACGTTGCCATACCCATTATACAATGTCTCATTCCCGGCATGGTTTTCACCATGCCCTCCCATGTCGGGAATGTATCCACCATAGTTATAGGAACCTTGCATACTCAAAGAAAACGTCAAATAAAAAGGAAAGCTAAAAACACAATGAAACAACAATTAAATCGAAAGCCTTAACCAAGCCGAGTCGCAACGGCGCCATTTTGTTAGAAGAGTTTTCGTGATGATGAATATATCATCGGGTTCATGGCTCGGTTTTATCGGAAATCGATTCAATTAAAGTATTCAATGTGTTTCAAGCTTGAAAGATAAAGGAAAAATGAAAATAAAATAATTAAAATAGCTAACTATCCTATAAAATGAAAGTGCAAGTTGGTAGGATGCCTCGTCGTATGCCTCAAATAGAAAATGCAAAGCAATAATGGAAATAAGTAAGAAAATGCATTGTTTCACCAAGTACAAGCATACATGCACAAGGTACAACTATGCATAAATTCCTAAATAAAGCAAATTAACTAAAATTGAAAGCATGAATGGATAGAGCAATGAAAATGGACGGGAAAGTTTAAAACTTTAAAGAAAATAACAAGAAATGAAGAGTAGATCTAGGATTAAGCATAAAACAAAGCATAAAAATAAAATTGCAAATAAAGCATAGCAAAAACTCAAAATCAAGATGATCCAAGAGCCGATCTATGATCTAGATGTGTCAGTCATCTAGATTATATAGCCAATTCATAAGTTTCATCATGAATTCAAGGTGCTAAGACAAAAGGCATGAAATAAAGAAAAATGCATGAAACATGTAAAATAACGTGAAATTAAACGATCTAGGCCTAAATCTATGATCTAATTGTGTCACTCAACTAGATTCCATGGATGATTCACAAGATCAAGCACAAATTCTAATACCTAAGGGAAAAAGCATAAAACAAATGAAGAACAAAGCATGAAATTAAAAGAAAGCTTACTAGAATCAAAAAGAGAATCCAAAAGCTTGATTGAAATTGCAAGGAATTAAAAATCCAATGGAGTACTTGAATCCTTCTTGAGCTTACAAACCCAAGGAAATTGCTTGAAAATTAAATCCAAAACCTAAGAGAGAGAAAGTAGATCTAGAGAAAAATGAGAGAAAATTAATCCCAAGGCTCATGCAAGAGTTGGGGAATGAGTGTGTGTTTTTCTGGGGTTAAAAATGGGGTTTAAATAGCTATTAGTAGGGGCAAAATCATAAATTCGCGCTGATTCCCGGTCTTCCAGTTGATCGACTGCTAGTGGTCAGTCGATCGACTGCGGTCGATCGACAGTAAGAAGTCGATCGACTGCTTCTTGGAGAAGTATCAATTTTTGGGAAATCTCTAGAATTGGGTCGATCCTTGAGCAGTTCAGTCGATCCGGGAGGGGCAGTCGATCGACTACAAGTCGATTGGCCAGCAAGCAGTCGATCGACTGCTTCTTGAAAAGGAGAGGAAGTCCTTGGAATTGAGTCAATTTTCAGCATTTCAGTCGATTCTTGGAAGGGCAGTCGATCGACTGCCAGTCGATCAGGCAGTCGATTTCAGTCGATCTCAGCTTATTCCGGCACGATTTCTTCGTTTCGGCATGGATTTTTGACTTTAAGGTCTCGACTCGATCTTGGACACCTCCCAATGCGACTCAGAGCAACTCTAACTTCCTTGGCCACCTACAACATAAGAATTTGGACTCAAAAACCTCATGATTTATCATTACAACACACCAATCAATCTCAAACTTAAAATGATAGAATAATCTAAAACCTTAACAAAATAAGACTCAAACTACTACAAATAACGCTAAACTCTAACTAGAAACACAAGATAGAATGCCACAATTTCATGCAAAACAATAGAACAATTCCATAAGACACCAAACCCTTACATTCCGGGATCTTTGAAGGGGAAGCTCACGAACAAAACTCCCACTTCGCCGATAGTCGAAAAAGTTCCATTTCCAAACCGCATTCGACTGGCAAAAGAAAATAAGAAGTTCATGGAGCTTTACAACTTTCTGAAGAACATAAACATCAACCTTTCTCTTTTGGATGTGATCAAAACGATGCCGGCATATGTGAAGTTCTTCAAGGAGCTTGCTACAAGACATAGGCGTTCGGAAATAAATCAGTACATTCCTCTAACGAAGGAGGTGAGTGCGTTATGCAAGCACCTGCTGCCTACGAAGGAGAAGGACCCTGGAAGTTTTTGTGTCAATATTACATTGGAGAATGGGAAACAAGCGTGCGGAATGCTTGATCTTTGTGCGGAAATTAACTTACTACCGCATTTCCTTTATAAGCAATTTGAATTAGGACCCTTTAAACCGACGACGATGCGACTCCAACTGGAGGATCGTTCAATTCGACACCCATTAGGTATCGTTGAAGATGTTTTGGTGCGAGTGGGTGAACTGATTATTCCAGTTGATTTTGTAGTTTTAGATTTTGGGGAGATGCGGAGTGAAGACAAGGGGCATACTATTCTTTTAGGCCGTCCATTTTTATCTACCTCCCATGCGGTGATTTATGTGAATAAGGGGAGGATGAGAATGTCAGTTTTGGGAGAGACGATTACTTTTTCATTGCGAGATATGAATAAATGTCCTACGCCATTGATGGAAGAAGATGAGTGTTCGTATATCGACCTAATAGATGATTGCATCCAAGAACTCAAAAGAATAATAGTATTGGATGAGTTGGAAGTCGAGGACGATAATGATTTTCTTAGCGGGGAGGAGATAGCCGAGTTATTTGGTATTAATTTTAATGACATTGGGGCTGACCTTGAAATTATGGAACCCAACGAAACATTTGAGATGGAGTTTCAAGCAAGTGACATGGTGGAGCTAGGTGATCCACCTCAAGCTGAGAATTAAAATGTTAAAACGCGTCGAGCATGTGACGTAAAATGTTGCGCTTCTTGGGAGGGAACCCAAACGTTAGTTTTTATTTTTCTTTAATATTTATTTCGATTTTTATTTAGTTTATTTCTGTTTTTATTGTGTTAATTATCATGGTACGTTTATGTGTGTGTTAATGTGCAGAAAATTCAATTTTATGAATTCATCTCCGCCGATTGAGGTCGCAATCCGACCCTATTTAGCCGCAGTCCGGCAACCTTTTGATGAGCCGCAATCTGGCTAATTCAATTCCACACGATGTGCCACCGGGCACTTGCGCAATCCAATTGCCTACAATCGTTTTCAATTCAAGACAATTCCAATCACGAGTCAAGACGAAGGATTATTGCACAAACCTTTTGGAAAGACTCAACTATCAGAAATGTGTGCAATTTTTTTAAACTTTTGTGAGTTTGCAGTGCTATACGTGATTGATCACTATTTCTGTGCCGAATTGTGTTTGTATGGCATGCCTGTCAAAGTTAGCTAAGTATGATTTGAGGTTCTAGTCTTTTGAACGTGCATAAGTGCATAAATTTTTCAAAATTTATTATTTGTATATTGTAAAATGGTACTTGTACGCAATTGATTTCCCAAAACTTTAAAAGCAGCGTCAATTCAAAACTTTTTCATGCAAAAAGCCTGTGAGTAGCCTGATTGATTATCATCTTTGCATGTACTTGAATAAGTTTCTGTTTTGATATCTCTTTGAAACCGCTGTGTGTAGTTGACTTTGAAAATGAGGATAAGGCACAGATATAAACCCTATTTCCGGCCATATCCAGATATTATTAGCCACTATAAATTCTGAATGAGCCAATCATAACCAAATAATCCATCTCCATTAGCCATGAGTGATTTTTGAGTTGACTCCTGCAACCATTAAAAGCGTGGGGTGGGAGGGGTTCGTTATTTTTATTGTTTAGTTGAATTTTGGAAATTTACCAAGGGATTTAGGATTTTGTAATATTATTGGGGACCACCATCATTAAAGAAAAAAAAGATCACATAAAAATAGAAAAGGGACAAAAAAAAAAAAAAAAAAAAAAAAAAGAAGGATGGTGAGTCTAGTTGGATCGTGTTGAGTCAATGCCTACGCTAATAAAGGCTTGTGTTTATTGCTTATTTTATTTAATGAAGCCTAATGATTAAAAGGCATGAGTTGTGTAGAAGCATATTATAAGCTTCAATTGTATTTAAGTTGTTTGCGCTACAAGTCGGTAGTAGAGTTACGAGTTGAGAAATAGCCTAAGTTAAAGGCTACGTTATGAGTGTTTAGTGAGATTTTATTTTGAGCGAGGTGAAGCACATTGCTTCGTGATTAGAATAGTTGGTGAGTTATTGATCACGTTAGATCGTGAGTTAGCCACACGACTTATATACACCATACCCATCCAAAGAGCCTTACATTACAACCCGAAAAGACCTTTTCTGATTCTTTGTTGATGGCACACTTAAGTTGCGTTTTAAAAGAGATTGATTTTCGGTTCTTGTTTATTGTACTTTCATTTGTATGATTGAGTGTATACACGTCCCATGCATAAAAAAATTGAGGGCTTTGAGCGTACACCCTGTATATTAAACTTTAATAGGATGCATGAGTTTTGATTTTGGAGCGACGATGTAATACGGGTGGAGTGTTTAAAGTTGTGTGACTTGTATCTATATTTTCAAAATTATGTATGTAGCATAACACGGCTCATTGCTTGAACTGATTTTCATTCTTGTTATACTTTGAAACTATCGTTTGTTCGAGGACGAACAAACCAGTAACGCGTGGGTAGTTGACTAGCACGAATTTTTCTTGGTTTTTATTAGTATTTTAGTTTATTTTTCTTATCGTTTAGGTATAAGTTGGATAGATTGAGCACATTTTCATATTTTCTTATCTCCAACTTATTTTATCTTATTTTAATTATAATTAATTAATTTTATGTTTATTTTAGGTATTTTAAAGATTTTTGGTTTGGACATAGTCGAGGATGGGCGTATGAGTGGAGTTTCCGCGAAAACGGGACGTGATTTGAAGAATTTGAAGCTGCTAACTTTCTATAACGGTTTTCCATCGGGAACCGTTATAGTATCCCTGGCCGACCGCAACTCTCTGTAGCGTCGACCCATGGTGCGTCGGTCGGCGCACACCTGTCGAGCGCTGCGCACACCTGTTGACCAGTTACGTCGGTCAACTCCAGAACCGATGTCGATAAACGCACCTACCCACAAACTCTCTGTAGCGTCGACAAGTTTACGTCGGTCGATGCAAGAACTGACGTCGATCGATGCGACGCCCAAAATCGTGATTTTTAGGGTTTCTTGTGCGCCAAGTCATGAAATAACTATATCAACCCTTCATATTTCGGATTAAACACACAACCACGACCCAAAACACTTACCTAGGGTTGAGAAACATATTTTCAACACCCTACAACATATTTTTAAAGATCTACGTCGAAGACTCAAGATCCAAAGCACCAAGACAAAGACGTTCGTTCAAGCTCCGATTTCTCGACCAAGATCAACCATCCAAAGTCCGATTTCCAAGCAATCTTTCAGCACCTTTAGCTATTTAATAAGTTCTCTAAACTCTAGTTATTCTTAGTTTAATTCTAGAAAATCTATGCTTAGGATTTTAATTGTTTTCGTTTGAGTTTTTGAGCCGTTTAATTATTTCGATTGTATGAACCTTCGATTTGCTGAAGCTTGAACCTTGAGATTTTTAGTTTTAATAATAATTAGTCGCTGCGTTTATTATATTTTGCATGCTGGGTGGTGATTTGTTCATGATTAATTTAATTATTGCTTTAGTCTTGATAATTAGTTGATAATTGGTTCATGCTATGTTATTGCTTGAGAATTTTGAGATTGATCTTATTGTTCTCGAGAATCACATTCTTAGTTTAATTCGTAGAAGTTGATGCATGCTGATAATTAATTTGGAATTAATTTAGAACTAAAATTTCTCTTAAAACCCCTAAATTAATAATTCTTAGATAATTTAGTTTGAAGGTTTAGCTAATTAATTAGGATAAATTAGTTAGTTTAAAATAATTAGTTGATCCTTTTAAATTAATTAGTAGTTGATAATTTTCAAAAACCAAATCTATACAAGTTCTCGTGCTAAGATTGTGACTAAACAAACATTAAAAATTCTGAACGTCAGTCCTTGAGAGACGACTCGAGTTAAGCTTGCCAACCTACATACGATCCCGTTATTTTACGGGCGAGCTATTAAATTTCTGACAATTATTTATAAAGTAGGCACACACAAAAGCTCGAATCAGTATCTGTATTTAACTCCTTAAAATTGATCAACATCCTCCATCCCGTTGTAGCCTTCGTGGCCAACAACTTTCCTTTTTCATCCTCGATAATGGATATACCGCCCTTCTTTGGTACCATGAGAATGGGACTCACCCACTCTCTACCGACAATTTTGAGCATGAAGCCTTCCTCCAACAATTTCAATTTCTCATCTTCTATTATCTCCTTAGAATTTGGATTCAAACACCTTTGGAATTCTTGATATGATTTGGCATCATCCTCCATGACGAGTTTATACATGTAAGTCCAAGGGCTAATTCTCTTAATAACTCCGGGTCTCCAACCAATAACACTCTTATGAACTTTAAGCACTTCAACCAACCTCTCCTCTTCGGGTTCCTCAAGAAAGTCCTCACGCTTTTCAATCCTCTCATCAATAAACTCCACCTCCCCCTCTAAAATCTCGTCGTTGCCCTCAACGACACATAAACAATCTTTTGCACACAAATCTTGGGTACATTGAAGCACAATGGACTCATCGTTACGAACTAGGGGCTCATCATTCTCACCACAACTTTTAACACAAGCCCCCGAATCAAACTCATCCTCAATGCTCATTTCCTCCATATAAACGTGTTCGACCAATTCTCAGATCACGTCCATATATAACCACTCTTCAAAGATATTTTTTAAGGAGAAGGCATAGGGGATTTAGAGGTTGGTGCATTGTATGAGTTCGAAGACTTGTGGAGGCAATCGGGAAGTTCCTTTGCCAACGTGGGGCCCACGGGGTGGACTCGAGAGGAGTAAGAACACTCGGAATAAAAACCACCTCTTCTTCGGACGGCGAGGCAACCATAGTATCAATCACCCCACCACTTCCATGGACCGTGACCGCATGAGCAATCGAAGGTTGGCTTGGCAATTCTTCTATCTCATTAGCTCAATTAAGCATATTGAAATTGCTTCTTAGTTTCTCCATGTTAGTGTGTAATCCATTGGTCGTAGCCTCAAGTGCATTGAGCTTTTTATCGAACGAGGCCGACGCCATGGGAAAATCTTGCATAATTACCAAGAGATTCGGATCAAAGGTGGGGTAGGATCATTCACCGGTACAAGTGAACCCACGTGAGGAGTAAAACCCACATATGTATTGGCATAACAAAAATTCGGATGCATGTGGTTGGTAGGAGGATAAGGAGGACTATGAGTCGGCGGGTGAGCAAAAGATGGTCTATCACAACCGGGTCTCGCCTGATACCCATGAATCCCATAAACTTCCTCCAAATAAGGCATCGGCATGTTGAACGAGGGATTTAAAGGACAAGACGTGGTATCATGACCAAAAATCCCACATGAAGCACACGGAGGAACCGGGGTTTGACTAGATAAATTAGTAATTTGAGCTTTCATATACACTATTTTCCTTTCCAACTCAAGCTCCCGAGAGGAAGAAACTTCACTCACTTCATTAGCACTATAAAACATGGCTTGAGAAGAATTTTGCTCGGGAGGGGGGGATACGCGAGGTGGAATAAACGTCCCCAAAAATGATTTATTAACATCTCTCATAGTGCGTACGGGGGGGCGCATTGGAGCTCACACCTCCAAATAACTCATACGGATTGGGATCTTGAGCACTATTGGTGGCATCAATCGGGGTATGATTGAAATTGTAAGTATGAGGACCTCCATACGGGCCGGGATTCAGATATTGGCCACCCACATCCCCATTCGGACTCCCAAAGCCACCATTATACATATTCGGACAATGATCGAGAACACCATAATTGCCATACGGGCCGGGATTCAGATATTGGCAACCAATGTTCTCATTCGGACTAACAAAGACACCATTAGACATAATTGTGAATTGATTTGGAGCATCATAACCACCATAAGGACCAGAATTTAGAGTTTGCATATCCGAAAAGTGATTGGGAGCACCATATCCTCCATACGGACCATTCGTATCCGTGAAGACACTATACCTAACATGGTTTTCACCATGCCCTCCCATGTTGAGTTGATTATTGCCGATTCCACCATTGGAATCATGTTTTGCACCATGCCCTCCCATGTTGCCAAAATCATTATGCCTCATTCCATTCCCAACATGGTTTGCACCATGCCCTCCCATGTTGGAAATGTAACCTCCATTGCCAAAAGAACCTTGCATACACTCCATGAAAGCGTTAAATACAAAAGAAAGCTAGAAGCACAAAGAAACTACAAGAAAATCAAAAATCTTAACCAAGCCGATCCCCGACAACTGCGCCATTTTGAAAGAGTAGTTTTAGTGGTGTTGAAAATAGGAAAAGTGGGTTCATGGCTTGGTATTATCGGGATTAAATTGATTATAGATATATATGGGTTTTTAGCTTGAAATTTAAATGAAAATAATGAGAAACTATGAAATAACCTAACTAGAAAATGTAAATGCAAGTATTACGTATGCCTCATGCGTATGCCTAATGGAAATAGCAAGCAAGAATGAAAACAAGCAACTGTTTTGCATGTAATTGTTGTGTTTTTCTCGTGTTCTTAATTAGGGTTTTATATTATTTTTAGTGGTTCTTGAGTCGTTTAGATTTGTTTTCTAGGTTATTTTTCTTATTTTTGGATTTTTGTGTTCTTCTTTTGATTTTATGTTTAATTGGGTTAAATGGTTTTAATTGATTTAAGGTTGGTGAAATTCTTGGGTTTTTATGTTTAAAATTCTCATTTAATAGGTGTTTAATGATTTGAATTTAAACTATGGAGGCCAAAAATCAAGCCATCTCCTTGCCAAGGGCTTGCCAAAGTTGTGCCAAAAAAAGGAGCTCAAAGGGGGAAAACATTCTGGAATGGGGGCCATCTCCTAGCCATCTCCCAGCCATCACTGCGCCATCCCCTGCTCTCTTGCATGATGGTAAGGCAGCGCTGGCCATCTCCTGGCCATCGCCCAACAGCCATCTCTTGGCCATCTCCCAGCCATTCCAGCGCCATCAATCTGCCAAGGCAATGCCCAGCATCTTGGCTGTTCCAGCGCCATCTCCAGCCAGCACCCCCCCACCTAGCCCAAAAACGCCCAAGACCAACCAAGCAAGCCAAAAGGGCTAGCCAAGTGGCTAGGGAGCCTAATTTTGGGGTCAAAACTTGGTCAAACCAAGGAAATCAAGCCTTAAACTCCAAGGAGAGCTTGTATAAATAGTAGACTTCTCTCATTTTTGGAAGGATATCACTCCCTTCCCAACCCTAACTTGGGTTTGGGATCAAATTACTCTCAAGCTCTTGGATAATCTTCTCTCTTAGGTTTTATATTTAATTTCAAGCTTTGATGTAATTTCTTTTCTAGATTTAGATTTACTTTCATGCTTGGCCTTGGGTATGTAAGCCTAAGAAGAATCCAAATACTCTGTTGGATTATTACTTTTGATGCAATTACATTCAAGCTTTGTTTCATTTATTAATTCAAGTAAATTTTCTTTCAATTTCATGTTTTATGCTTTATTTCCATGCTTTGTTCTTCATTTCCATGCTTGTTCTTCATGTTATGATTTTAGCCTTAGCACCTTGAATTCATGTTAGATCTTAAGAATTGGCTATGGAATCTAGATGAGTGACACGTCTAGATCATAGATCGGGTCTTAGATCGTCTTGATTTTGAGTGGTTCTTGTGCTTTATTTGCAATTTTATTTTCATTCATAGTTTTAGGTTAAATCTTAGATCTAGGTTTTGTTGCTTGTTATTTTCCTTAAAGTTTTGAACTTTCTTGTTAATTTCCATTGCTCTTTACATCCATACTTTCAATTTTTGGTAATTTGCATTATTTAGGGTTTTTTGCATAGTTGTACCTTGTGCTTGCATGCTTGTACTTGGTGAAACAATGCTTGTTTTTGCTTATTTCTTTGATTTGCTTGCATTTTCAATTAGGGCATACGACCGAGGCATCCTACCAACATGCAATTTCATTTCCTAATTTAGTTTAGTTAGCTTAATTGCTTTATTTGCATTCTCTTCTAATTTCCAAAGCTACAGACACATAGAATCCTTCAATTAAATCGATCTCCAATAACACCAAGCCATGAAACTTTAATTCCCAAAACCACGAAAAACTACACTTCAGCAACCAAAAGCAAAGTTTCACTAAGTATAAGTGAAAGTCTAGAGTACTACTATGCATGCACGATCATGAGAATTTTAATAATACAAATTAGATAAAATCGAAAGCACCAATGTAAAGAGCAATAAAAGTTGACGTGCAAGTTAAAAGTTTTACGAAAAATAACAAGAAACGAAGAGTAGATCTAGGATTTAACGAAAAACCATGCATGAAAATAAAAACAAAAATAAAGTATATGAAATACTCAAAATAAAAACGATCAAGAACTCGATCTATGATCTTGGTGTGTCACTCACCTAGATTCCATATCCAATTCACAAGATCTAACAACTAATATAAGAGCTAAAGCAAAATGCATAAATTGATGAATAAGCATAAAAATGAAGAACAAGCATGAAATTAAAGGAAATCTTACTTTAATTAAGGAAAGGAGAAACAAACTTGAATGAAATAGCAAAAATAAAATGCAAATGATGACTTGAATTCTTCTTAGACTTACAAACCCAAGAAAATTCTTGAAATTAAATCTAAGAACTAGACAGAGAAAAAATAGATCTAAAAACTAGAGAGAGAGAAATTTAATCCCAAACCCAAGCATGGGTTGGGAGGAGAGTGGATTCTTTACAAAATGAGAGTTGGGTCCTATTTATACTAGGTTTAATTGGGGTTAAATGGGTTAATTTAGCCTTAAAGGCTTGAAATTCTTGGGTTTGACCAAAATTGACCCGTGTTAACCTTCCTAGCCACTTGGCTCGAGGTGGCCGAGCCTGGGCACGCATGGGCGCAGGTGGGCGTGAGTTTGGGCGCTGGTGGGCGTGGGCTGGCGTGCAGGTTAGCGTGCGCCTTGGTGTGGGATGTGCGAGCACTGGCGGCAGTCTTGGCGCTGGATGTGGCGAGTGCAGGCGGCAATATTGGCGCTTGATGTGGCGAGCGCTGGCAGCAACCTAGGCGTTGGATGTGGCGAGCGAATGGGAGTGCGTCAAGGCGCTTGGCTCAAGGTTTGGCGTGCGTTTTGGCAAGCTCCAGCGGGTGCAAGGCGTGGCGTTAGGCGAGCGCGCTGGCGGGCGCGTGCGGGAGGCGTCAGCAGCTGGCGCGAGGGCACTGTCGGGAGCTACCGAGCAGGCGTGCTGGCGCTGCACGCGCTCGGGCGGGAACTGCCGAGAGCATGGCCTGGCGTTGGTATTGGCGTGGCGTGGCATGCCTTGGCTAGTATTCCAGAATGTTTGGTCATTTTCGAACTTGCTCTTGGCACCGATTTTGGCACGGCTTGTCTTAAATTTTGGTCCTCAATGCCTTTACTTATGAAAATAGGAATTTTGATCATAAAACCCCAAGAATTGCACCAAACCTCAAATCAATTGAAGCCATTTAACCAAATATATATAATTATATAGAAACACGAAAAACAACAAAATGAGAAAATAAGCGAATAACTTAACAAAACTTGACTCAAAACTACTAAAAACAACATAAAATTCTAATTAAAAATACGAAAAAAATTCCACAATTACATGCAAAACAGGACCGCACAAATCAAAAAATTGAAGGATTCCCCGACCAAGATAAAATGATCATGTGATAATCAGGTCCCTCAAGAACGTGCATCTGCAAAGCGGAAATTCCACCAGCTAACAGAGGACAATAGTGCAAAAAATGACGTATAAACTCAAAAATTATAAATTAGTTTAAATAAATATAAATAAGTTCTAAGTAATTATTTAAAATAGAAATTAAAAAGCATAAAACAAAAAAAAAAAAACTATTGGGAGCATATAAAATTAAGATAAATAAAATATCTAAATTTATAATTAATGTATAAATACTTATTCAATTATTTTAAGGTTAAAAATCATAAAAAATATTAAAAATATAAAATAAATATGAATTTCATAAAATTAGTGGAAAGAATATTAAAAACTTCTAAATAATTATTTAAAATAGAAAAAATATATATAAGTAATTATAAAACCACATAAGTAAAATATGAAAATTTACAGTAATTTTTGAAATTAAGCACAATTGATTAGATTTTTATATAATTTTAAAGTATTTTGAGATTTATCTTATAATATTTTATAATATTTATGTAGAGATTTTCACTTTAAAATAAGTATGCACAACTAAATAATTACCTTTATATTTATTTAACTTTCTTTATGGTTTTTTTAGCTTATATTATTACTCTATAAATCTTAAAAAATTAAATTTTATTAAGTAATTATGTAAATTTAAATATTATTTATTATATAATTTTTCTGATTTTAATTTTTGGTATTTATTTAGTATTATATTATATCATTTAATTTTTATTTTTCTACAAAAGTTCTCCATTATTTTTATGGCCTAACAACTCTTTTTTGTTTTTGGTAATATTTTTTTATCGGTAGTTTTTTTAATGTATATTATCTTATGATATTTTAGTTTTTTGTCTCTTTTATGGAATAATTATTTAGAAGTTAATCACACGATATTATATTTTTATAGTATAATAATATTATAGAATATCTATGATGCACGGACACTTCGTTTTTGATCTTCGGGTCAATTCGGACACTCCGGGGACGCGGATACGCGCCCGACACGTGTCGGACGCGTGTCCTATTTTTTTGATTTTTTTTTTTATTTTTTGACAGGGATGATTCCGTGTCTAATTAGTCAAGAATCTGGGAAAGATTTTACTTTGCAGGTCCAAATATAGTTTTTTGGATTTTACTTTCCACCCCGACTTTTTGGGTTCCTCTACTGATTAACAAATTTTTCAGAAGAAAACATAGAATTTGAAGGAAAATGATATTTTATTTGTTTTAACCTAATATTTCTTTGTTTTTTTTTTCTTTTCTTTTCCGGCGATTGGGGTTTTGATTTTTCTAAGATTGGGAATTTGGTCGTTGCAGATTTCGTCGCGGATAAGTACGGTAAGTAATTAAAATTCTGTTAATGCATCTATTTATTCACCACTGCTTATAATTATATCCAGCTTTATTTTTTGGCACAAATGATTTGAACTGTGTTCTGAGAAATTTTATCTATTATTCCGTGACAGCAATATATTTTTCAACTCTGATAATAATAATCAAGATGTCAAGTTTGATAGTAATAGATCCTTCTCTCTTTTCTTTTGAGTTCTCAATTTGGGGATATGGGGTGAAAGCTATGATGTTACTTGATTTATTTGAATTTTCTCAATTTGGGAATAATGGGTTGAAACCGGCCCGTATCTTGGCGGGGCGAACCGGATGGCATTTGAGATTTTGAGGGATTTTGTTTTGTGCATCTCTCTATCTCCAATGCAACCGTGATTTCGCAGCCATGGCGAGGCGATGGTTCTCCTATCCGTTTCACAAAAAATCTAAGCCTCAATTCTTTTTCATTTCTTTTACAGTGGAAGTGGTTGGATCCATCGATGATGCATAGGTTTGTTTTTTCAAATTATTATTATTATTAGCTTCAAAAATATAGTAGGATCTACCGTTATTATATTTATATTTGGTAAATTGTGTTGTTTTAGAGTGATAATTGTTTATAAAAGACAACTTTCGGTAATGATTTTTTAATGAAATACAGTTTAATCAGGAATCGTCATTTATTTGAGAGATTAGTTGTAATTAATTCCAGTAAGCAATTTACATGTTCATGGATTGCGATATGGTGACTTCATATTTTATACAAAAAAGGAACGCAGGACAATCTCCAAAAAAAAATTAAAAAAATAGTAGCAGAAGATGAAGAGGCAAATAAGCTATACCTCAAACAATTAATTCGCCAACGAACCTAAACCCCCAAAAAATAATCGGACAGAGTAAAATCCAAAAGACGAAGCCGACGGAAAAGAAAAAAAGGGATCAGGAAATAGATGGAACATTACCTCTGCGATTGTAACGGTACAGAAACCAGGTAATCTTATTGAGCAGAAATCTAGAATTGTTAGGCAGCTCTGGTAGGTGGAGGAAAGGAAAAGAAATTGATTGAGTCAATTGGTTTCTCAATTTTTCCTTTCTGCTGCTTCTCACCTTCTCTCTGTGTTTTCTTTCTTTTTAGAAGATTTGTAAGAAAACAAACATTAGGTGAAGATTTCTTTTCGATTTAATCAGAAACCTTCTCTGTGTTAATCAAATATACATTTCTTATTATTTTTCAGTACGATAAAGTTGGACGGTGATTTTATCTCTAGCGGATGATCAGACAGCGACTCTGTGGCTTCTGGGATTTGAAGGATTGAAGGATGCAATTTCTTGGAGCCTTGGCCATCTATATCAAGGGTAATTAACACTAATTTTATATGATTTCTACTATTTTAGAAAGCTTTTGGTAATCAATGGCTGCTTAATGTTTTACTGGATACTCTTGATTTTGATACTGGTGCTTACCTGGGGATGATATAAATAGATAATTGAAGAGTTTGTTTCATTTTTAACTCATTCGTGATCTTACATGGTCATTAAGTATCATGGAGTTTGGGTTGTCCGTCATTAATAGAATCACTGTTTTGTATAAGTTGAATGGGCATGCCACCAGCTTAACAATGTTGGAAACTTGAGTTGGTTCTTTTATTAGTAAATTTAATGTATTATAGAAGTTTATGTTTTTCTAAATGTCATGCTCTCTCTAGAAGGATTAGAGGTTAATCTTGGTCAGAAGACATTGTTGCTCGATTATATGATCAAATGTTCTTTTGGTTTGTAAGTGTAATCCGAAGTCTACTGCTTTGGTCTTTGCGGAAAATTCACATTAATATCATGTTGATTATTGGAGTTATTGATGCAATGTTCTTAAAATATTGATAATCTCAAGCAATTTGTAGTTTTAATTGTTCTGCTAGAGTGATGCTATTGAAATCAAAGAATTAGACATACATTGAGCATTATACTTCCTTGTGACTGTCCATTGATTTGGTGAATAACAGTGGCCTGGGTTTTTATTGTGTCTTATTGTTTTCTTTTATTGGTAGAAGTTTGATCTCTTGATTGTTTTGGAGTTTTTATTCTTTCATTCTCCTAATTAATTGTATTTTAGCTCACATATGATGATTATTTCTATATTGGGTGATGAACATCTTTTATAAATTATTGTGAATGAGTTTGTAATTATTTTAGATGATTTATTAGAAATAAAAATTATTATAATTTAATATTTATAGAAAATAAATATATTAATAATTATTTATATTATAAACGTGTCCGAGCCGTGTCGTGTCCTATATTTTTCAAAATAAGCGTGTCCTCGTGTCCGAGTCGTATCGTGTCCCGTGTCCGTGTCCGTGCAACTTAGTAGAATATTTATTTATTTATTTTTCCATGTTTACTTATCTTACTATATAAATTAAGGACTTCAATTATTTTTCTATAATATTCTTAAGTTTATTTTATTTTTAAAATTGATTAAATAATTATATTATTTCAACAATATTTTATAACAGATTTTTATGATTTTACGTTTTGAGATTTATATAATATTATATTATAACATTTTATAAAAAAGATAATTAAATAGAAAATTCATAGAAGAAGTTAAATTAGCTAATAACTACTAAAACTGAATTCTAGGAAATGATTAAATAAATATAAGAAACAATTATATATCATAAAAGAAATAAATAAGAATTAATATAATACTAAAAGAAATTATAAAATCACATAAGTAAAATATATCATAATTATTTCGAAGTTAATAACAATATATTATTTTTATCTAGTTTAAAATTATTTTGAGGTTTAGTTTATAATATTTAATAAATTATAATTTATATTTTTATTTTTTAATATATTAATTATTCATGATTAAATATTTTTTAACCTATTTTATAAAATTAAAATGAATTATATTGTTATTTTATATTTATTTAATTTTTTTTGTTTTCAATTTTATTAAATAATTATATAAAATTTTAAAATATTGTGTTATATATTCTTTAAATTCATGTTTAGAAATTTGTTTAGTATTATATTATAACTTTTATAATTTGCTTTTCATTTATTATTTATTTGTTTTTTTGCGTATTATAATTGATTAAATAGTTATTTAAAGTTTTTTTATACATTTGTGAACCGAGGGCGAGTCGGACACTCCGTGGACGCGGATACGCCCCCAACACGTGTCAGACGCGTGTCCTATATTTCTTTTTTGAATTTTTGACAGGGGACACGGCTCGAACACGCCGGGACACGGCTCAGACACATCCCCGACACGTTTTTTTTTTTTAATTTTTTCTTTAAAATTATTTTTAATTTTAATTTTTTAATTAATATCATTTTTCATTTTACTTGGGGTTTTATCAATTATTGTGAATGAGTTTGTAATTATTTTTGATGAATGATTGAAAACAAAAATTACTACAATTTAATATTTATAGGAAATAAAATATATTAGTAATTATTTATATTATAAATGTATCCGAGCCGTGCCGTGTCCTATATTTTTAAAAATAAGCATGTCCTCGTGTTCGTGTCGTATCCCGAGTCTGTATCCGTGTCGGTGCAACTTGGGTTAAGAGTAATTGTGATCACACAAATGCACAATTATATATTATTTGGAAAAATTAATATCAAATAGTAGTTGTTTAAATGATTTGATTCATACCTTGTTAGCAACTGGTGCTATACATTGTGGGTTCAAATCCAACTAGTCTTTTTTATACCCGTACGATGCACCGGGCAGAAAGTTAAATATGTTAATGCAAGTTGTATTAATATTACTTTTATAATTATTTACTATGTGAAGATATAAATAAATAGAGAGAGAGAGGCTGAGAGAAATAACTAAAAAATCCACACTTCAAAAATTATAGATCGAATCCACACTACATACATGAACGTTAAGATTATACGTTACTGAATACTTTTTTGTACACTACATTATTGGTCATGTTCGATCCCGAACCGTCATCACTACAAACTAATATCTCCAACCCCTTTCGATGGGCGACACGCGACACTGCAACATATAACTTATCATGACAGAACACGGAATTCTTCATATAAAGGCCGACGTTCGAGAGTGATTGACCTGTACTCTTATTTATCGTCATCGCATATGAAACCATGATCGAAAATTGCCTTCGTTGAAACTTGAAAGGTATCCTAACGTCGGAAGGCAATAAACTCATCCGGGGAAGCAACACCTTTTCGCCCTGCTGCACTCCCGCTCTATACATTATTGAATATACTTTAGAAATTAATTTTCGATCTAAAAAAAAATAAAATAATAATCTAACTCTCTAGGTTATCTATCTATCTATATATATATATATATATATATATATAAATAAATACAACAATCAAATAATTTAAAATAGTTACATTTATTTAATACGAACGCAATTTATTTTAATATTAAATAATCTCCCGACCTAATATTATTGCACACAATTCTTTCATAAAAAGAATGAATAAAGCAAATAAATTTAATCTACTTAGATTTTGAAATAAACTTTTCAAATCTATAGATTACCTAATGTAGTTTTTTATCACAACTAAATCATATTGACAGTTCATTAAATATTAGTATATTTGATTAAAAAATATATTATTAATAATTATACATAAGTGTGTATTCAATTAAACTTACAAATTTAAAACTAAGTCATATTAACAATTCATTCAATAATAACATATTAACATCCTATAAATTACATATATAAAAATATATATGTGATTTAGTAAATACTTAATCACCTACTTAAATCTAAACAATTACAACAAAAAATCAAATTCAAAAGTCATTGAATAATAACAAAGTGTAAGTAAAATTAAAAGATTAATATCGTAATAAATCTTTAAAATCACAAACAATCCAAAATAAATTTATTARTATTAAAATTAGAAAAATAAAATATATTAATCTACAGTAATAAGTTATGATATAAAGTAAATCAAATGTATACTATATCATATATAGTACTTAAATTAAACACATATGATAAAATATCTTATATCATAATAGATAATAGATAATAGATAATCAAATCTACAAACAAATTAAATTAATCTACGTGCAATGAAATTCAAAATTAAATATTTAAATATATACATTAACGCATAATTAATTTAATTTAAAGACTATCGTTAGAATTTATTTAAAAACATCATAATATAATTTTAAAATTTCTATAAATTTAAAATAAATAAAATTAATTTATAAATATTTTATGGGCTTTAATTAATAATTCATTACATTTTAAATGATTAGATACAACCTAAGTAATAATTTGATTTGAGTCCGAATTTAATTCCCATAAGCCTAATATTGTGATATTACAGTGCAATTAAATTAACATAACATTCTAATAAGATATTATTCTAATATCCTTTTTGAGTTCAAAATAAATAAAGTATATACATAAATACACATATACATACATTCTCTCTCTATATACATAAAAAATAAAAAAATTTATTATTCTAAATTTCTAATACCTTATTCAACTCCAAATTATATAAAAGCTCATAAGAAATGTCCAAAGTCATTATTCTAATATCTTATATCAATTCAAAATTAATAATCTATATATACACATACACATACAAAGATTTTAAATTTATATTTTCTACAGATAATAAGTCTTCAATTGATAAGCAATTATAAAAATAAATTTATTTGTATTGATTTTTAAAAATATAAAATAAATACTCATAATTTAATGTAATAAATATATAATATAATGTGATTGGATTAATAACTAAAATAGTAACTAAATTCGAAAGAAAAAAAAAGAAAATACATAGACATATCAAATTTTATACTCTATATAAATATAATTTAAATTTTTATATTTTAAATAAGAAATACAAAAAAAAAAAAAATTGAAAAGCCCAATTCATTAAGAATAATACAATTAATTCGGCCAGATGTCAAGGCCCAAAACAAAAAGCCCTAACCCATTTCAGAAACCTACCCATTTAAACCCGGGTGAAATCGGACGGTCCACAAATTCCACAGCTCATCCAACGGTCCTAATCTATCCTCACCAAACTAACCCTAATATAAGTAACCTAAACCTAAAAAATCGGCTCATTTTTCCCCACCCCAGCCTTTGTTGTCTCCGTCCCCCCGAACCCTACCTTCTCCGTCCCCCACAAACCCTACCATCTCCGCCATTCTGCTGAAACCAAAACCTACCGGTCTGAAATTTAGCCACCGTAAACTTCACTACTCCGACATTTATCTGCTCACACACAACACAAACTAAGAATCTATGTCCATCTTCTTTTTTTTCTCACCAGAAATGCTCCGCCGCTAATCTTCAGAAATGCTATCAGATCCACTCCGTCGCTCAACCCGGCGGTCTGATTCACTCTGCCGATTAAACCCAGAAGCCCTCTACATAATATATAAAGGTTCTTGAACCATTTTTTATTTTCAAAAACAATTTACTGTTCACTTTTTAATGATCTTGAACAAAATCAGTCTGTTGTTTTTGATTTTTTTCAAAAAATGTATAGAACTAAACCAAAATAAGCCTATCGTGTTAGATCTATTCCAAAAATGTATCGATCAGGTTCAAAATCAGTCTGTGGTATTAGATCTACTGAAAAAATGTGTCGATCAGGTTCAAATTCAGTCTCTTGTGCTAGATCTACTGAAAAAATGTGTCGATCAGGTTCAAATTCAATCTATTGTGTTAGATCTATTAAAAAATTATATCGATCTGTTTGAGAATATGTCTATTGTGTTATATCCATTCTAATCGGGTTTTTTTTTGTTGTATATTAATGTTTATCTCTATGTTTATTTTGAATGCAATTTCGTTCGAGTTTCAATTTACCAAAGAAGGGCTACTGATAATGGATCCGGTAGAACAATTTGACTATGGAGTGCACGGACCCAAAAAAGATAAAGAACTATCCAAGCTGATTTACGTCATAAAAAGGTAAAAGCAATCTGGTTTCTTTTATATGCATAAATATATACGAAAATCCTAATTGATATACAAATTAAAAGGGTTCAAATGACGCATGCAAAATATTTTTTACACATTCTATCTTTTTATTCAGAAATTGCTACTGCAGATAATCGATTTTATTAAATTATCTATTTTTAAAATTAAAAAAAATAAAAAAATAAATAGTCAGGTTACTGCATGTACAATTATGTGAAGGGTTTCTTTTATTTTGAAATTGTACAGATGTGGATTTTTATACTGGTAGGCAATAATTACATTTAACTTGCATATTTTATGTTTAATCAAATGCTATTGTTTGGTATTTTTGTCTGATAAATCTTTTTATGTTTTGAAATCATTAATATTTCAGTCTGCTTTTAGTATGTTAATGTGTTCTCGTTTTGCTATGAGTGTGTTAACAATTTGTAATTGATTCCCTTATTATTTACTGTAGTTAGTTGCATGTTCAACGTTGTATGATCTTTTTATTGTTTGGTGTTTTTTCTTTAATGATTCACCGAGCAAGATATTTATGAGAATTTTTTTATTTTTAAACATGGATGATTGTTTCTTGATTTATGTGGAGTGTGTTCTCTTATAGAATTATGCATGCTGTTTAATTTACATGGTAGGAATTATTATGTAATCACTAAAAGATTAATCTGTTAATCTGTTGAAATATGGTTTGTTTTTATAAAATAATGTATTAAATAAGACAATTTATGTTCATCACATAGTAAATATTTTTCATTCTGGTTTGAGTATGTCTACAGAGTTAACATTTTGCTCTGAGTATGTTATGTTCAAAATTGTAAATTCCTTGCTTTTTATTTACTTAAGTTAGTTCAGTTTAACATATTTCCCTTTCTTATGCAAAATGGTACTCAGGAAAGGAAGGAAGCAAACAAGAACATGCAACAGAGTACTAACAACCGGAAAAAGATAAGTACACAAACTAACTCTGCACATAATACAATTTATACTTTTTACAACTTGGAGTTTTTTTAAAAGATATGTCAAAGTTTATCGGGTGGAAACCTGACATGACTTATCGTAGTATGATAATGCCTCTGAATGGAGTACAGGGTCTAAACAGGTGTGACAATGCCACGAATGAAGACATATCTTTTAAAAAACTAACAATTGAAACTATATGATCTACTGTTATATATTTTCAATTTCATATTTATCTTTATCTGTTTAATCTAAAACTTAATGTATAAATATTGCATGTTAAGGAACATAGTACTATAGATAACAAACACAACATGAAAAAAGATAAGTATCACAATGTCATCCTTACATTATACAAATAGAATCTATATTTAATAAAGTACAATTAAATACTAACTGTGTATTGCTGTATAACAGGTTGAAGATAACTGACAAAGACAAACACCTCGGGAAAAACAACTCATAAGACTGCACCTAAGCAGGTTAAAAAAAATTTATGCACATGATTCCTTTTAAGTTTTTCAAGAAAACCTAATATCATATATATACAATATAAATATAATATTAATTTCTGTAATTTACTAACTACAGATTTAAAGAATTTACTGGAAACAGGTACAACAGATTCTTACTGATATTAAGTTTAAAGCATAATAAAAAAAATACCTGCAGTTGTGTTGTTTGTTTGTGCTTTTTTTCGTATGATATCGGTCTTCCTCCCCATATTGTTTACTACCAATGTGCTGCTCCAAATATTGATTATCCGTTATGTGTTTATATTCAGATGTATGTATGCGTGTTTGTTCTTTTAATAATAGTGTAAATCCAATTACACTTGTCGGCTACGCGCCAGTAAATTTATGATGTTAGGGTTAACTATAGATAATTTTAAAGGCACACAGAGAAATATTTAAAACATATCTTTTGAAAATCGTCAAGATAAGGATTATATTTTTATATTTAATAGTTAAAAGATAACCATATCCTTATCTTCTATATAGAATCTTCAGTTATCAGGATTATTAAAAATAGAAAATACTTTTTAACAAGCGCAATTTACCTGCAAAATATAAAAAATTCTTTTCTAATATTAAATATATCATATCACAAACTTCTCAATAATGAATATAAATGATTTAATGTATTACTGAAATTCAATTTAAAAAAATATTTTTCGAATCTCTATCAATGTATTTTCTACAATTATTACGGAACATAATAATTGAATAATTTTATCGAGTTTTTACAACTTGGATATTAAGAAATACTGATAATTTGTGATCTTTTCAAAATATTAATATTTTATTATGTTTATATCTGAGGTTTTTTATTGTTCAAAAAATCTACAAATTTTAAATATTATTATTTTACATATCAAACTATTTTAAATACTTGTATATTAAGAAATAACGATAAGTTGCTCGTTTCTTTTTTTTTTCAACAACACTTATATAAAAAAAAAATTCAAATAACTCTTTCAATTTTATCATAATTGATTTTCATAATTTATTATTAAGGCATATAAGAAATGTAGTTCACAACTTAAAAGTACAAATATTAAGTGTAGTTCAAAACTTAAAAGTGTACTCAATTACCTTTGTTTGTTTATTTTAGAGCATGCATTAACTATCTTTACTTATATTTATTATACAGAATCTAAAATTATTAAAAAAAAAAAGATTTAAAAACATAAAAACTATATAATTTAAAAATAGAAGAATAACAATTGCTGAAATTGAAAATTGGTTCAGAATAATAATTCGAATAAAAAAAACTGCAATTAGAAAATTTCTTAGAATAAATAGAATCTAAAATCTATTAAAAAAACAGGTTTTAAAAGCATAAAATAAACAGAATTTAAAAATAGAAGAATAAAACATGTTGAAATTAAAAAATGGATCAAAATTATAATTCGAAAAAAAAACTGCAATTAAAAAATAATTATATTATTACCTCTATAGACCTTTGCAAGACACATTTGCAAGATCATCACGGGAGGTTTCACGGACAGACCACTTTCAAAAGCCAAAATTTGGTAAACATATTCGCTCCAAATAGTACAACTTAAACGACGACCGCTATAATACCAAACAATAACAAAAAATAATTATTGACTCCTAATTATATATAAAACAATCTAAACAAATAACTTATTAATTAAGTAATTAAGTAATCTTATAACTGAAAAGTACCTCAAGTTTTCGAGAGTAATCTTGATCAATCTTGCTCAACGTCCTCCCATCAATTCTTTCTTTTGAGGATTACGACATCTACAATAACCAATTTAACTAAAGTAGTTAAAAAATGACCGATTTATATATGTTTGTTATTATTAAAAAATATTAAGAAACTTACCGAACAACATTGTCTCATCAACTTTGTTGACGTCGGTAAGTGTTCAGAAATGTTGAAAATTAAAGATGTAATTGGGGAAAGAATCCTCTTTCACGTCGACAAAAATTGTTTTCGCATTGAAAATAATTTGAATTTGTCCACAGTAGTGCAGAACTTGCCAGTATTGTTCTCTATGTAATAGTTTCTTATCGCATAAACGCGACCTTAAACTATTCGATTTTGAACCATTTGACATTGATCTTTATTATCACCCTAGTAATGCGTCCTCCCTGTTTTAAAGTAATTAGATACAATTTATTTTAATTCGACACATTAATTAACTAATAATGAGTAGGTATTTCGAACTATATAAATCTCTATAAAAAAATGACAAATAATTACCTCCGAATCATGGAATACAATTTCATAGAAGTTTTTTGATCCTTGTTGTCGAATCCGGATCTCGCAAAAAACCGGACAACTCTAAGTTTAAGATCCTTCTTGTTTGTACGGTCGATGTCTTTCGTCAGTACGAATAGCGGAGGCATTGTCCTAAAAATTCTAGTTGCCTAGATTATGAAAATAGAGAGAAAAAAAGACACATTCGAAAGAGAATGAAATTGATTTTTTGCAATAATAGAACCCTATATTTATAGGGTGACTTGCGTGACTTTCGTGAAACCCTAAAGATTGTATATTTGGAATACCGTGTAACCGAGAAAATATCAGATTTAGTATCCCTTAGTTATAGACAATGCATCTGTTTTTTATTTTTTGTAGATTTATTTAGGTGGTTTTTGGAATTAAAAAACTATTATTCTCTTATTTTACACAAATAAAACGTCCTTAATTAG
This sequence comes from Phtheirospermum japonicum, assembly GCA_014905375.1. Lineage (NCBI taxonomy): Eukaryota > Viridiplantae > Streptophyta > Magnoliopsida > Lamiales > Orobanchaceae > Phtheirospermum > Phtheirospermum japonicum. The sequence continues at coordinate 1,753,274 of BMAC01000047.1, read as the reverse complement.
GCTAGAAAATAGTATGCAATCGGATATTTAAAGAATAAAACGTCTGTTAGGCTAAAAACAATTATGCAATCTGATATTTTAAAACAAAAAATAATATTATCTTTAGTTGCCTAATCTACGAAGATTTTTACAATCTCTCGATTTTTTATTGTTTCTTAAAGGTGCCTTTTTTTTTGAATGTTTTGTATAGGTCGTGCATTAATAAATACCTTTTCAATAATAAATCTGATTTAATGTGTTTTCTTTTTTTTTAATTTTTTTGTAGAACTTTTTACGTCGATTTTAGAATTAAAGAATAATCTGCTTAATTTTCCACAAATTAGACGTCTTTAATAGAGTTAAAAAACAACATTCAATCTGATATTTAAAAAAAAAAATGATATTATGTTTGGTTACTTAATCTACTGGGATTCTTTGTTTAATTCTGTCAATTTCAATTTTATTTTGTTGCCTAATTCTGTTTTTTTTTT